>JAQIWH010004192.1:0-17624 GCA_034695005.1 Cryptops parisi | reverse complement strand
ACATTGGCCAAAAGCCTCGGCCAAGGTGCGAAATGGCTGGTCATTTTCCACTTTGGCCGGACTTCGGACTTTGGCGGAAACATATTCATATGTATCGATAAAGAGTGTATTGATATCAATAATTTTATTCATGCTGTGTGTGACCCTCCCTCACTACACCTATGGAAGGACTGCAAAAAAATTTGTTTATAAAGTCGGCCTAAGGTACGTTTGTTTGTTCTGATTCTTTGTAGGTTGGGATGTAGAATCTGGAGACCCTGATGGACTCCAGCCCGAGTGTCTGGTGTCATTGACTGCCCCAAAGAAATGCGCTCAGCACTTCAAAGGGAAGTTCCATTATCTGGGCGGTCGCTTTGTCCCACCCAGCCTAGCCATCAAGTACGATATGAATTTACCTCCATATCCAGGCACTGACTGCATAGTCGAATTGCCTCCACCAACACGGGCTTCATGAAAAAAACCATCCAGAAATCTTGCTTGTTGATGCTGAACAGCATTGTCAATTTGCATGGTAGTGTGCTTGAAAAATTACGATTTGCATTGGGTCGCGTAGTGGCTTGAAAATGTTAGCATTATCACACGAAGCTTCTGGTCTCGGGAGTTTCCCTGAAGGATGGAGAGATGAGAGATATGTAAATTATTACTATATTAGGAGGTCAGAAATGATCAAATGTGGATGATTGCTATTTACGCACACATGGTCTCAAAGGTTACATACAGGATTTATCGATTTTCCGTGTTAAAAAAAAGGTATATTTTTTGTTGCTTACGATATATATTTTTTTTATTTGGTACGCTGCTGTTAAGTAGTAAAGTTTTGACTCAAATTGTATAAATACACATTTTTTTCTTGACTATTTTGAGTTGCCATTTTCTTATTGACTATTTTAAGTTATCATTTACTTCTTGTCCTTTTGTTTTAGTTTTTCTGCATTTTCCATTTCTTTTCGTGGCTGTAATTTCTTTTTTTGTACGGCTGAGTTACATTTGAAATTCGGTTTCTTTTTGATTTGTTTCTTGTCATTGGATGGCAATTTTTGTCGCTGTTACCAGGAGTTTGGTTGTTTCCTGAATGTTGTAACAGTAATTATTTCTTATGGTGCTAACTGTGGTTGATTTAAACTCCAGATTATATCGAGCCTCGAATGTTGTTGTCCAGGGGGGCTATTTTGCTTTCAAACCTTCTTACATGTTACATGTTCACTGCCAAACACGTATTTGCATCTCATCAAAAAACGTACAGCGTGTGCATTTTGCTTATTTGTGAACAAAGGCTGTCAGATGAGTTAATGCTGATCAAACTTTGAGGACTTTGCACAATTGTGTGAACTAGCATTAAGCTCTAGTTCGACTTGACGTGTTTATGTTTGAATGCATTTTTGAACTTAATTAATTTTATTTAGTTTTTATTTAGAGTATCTCTGTGATGATAACGAATAGAGTTAAGAGACTTTACACCTGTAATTGGTTGCTGAAAGGTGTAAACCTATACCTATAGGACCTTTGTCATGAGGTGTCAATGAAGACTTGGTATTGGATCAACTAAATGTTCCATTGAATGTAACCTTCCTTGTTTGTCTTTTGCTGAAACGTGATTGGCTAATAGCTTTGCAGAGGCACCTGGTGTTGAATTTGCCAACTGCTTGTTTCATGTTCTCCTGCCTTTGTTTGCAGACCCTCTCTTTCTCTCTCTTTTACTTGGTTATTGAAAATCCATTCATTTGTTTATTCGAAATCAATTATATTTCTTTAGTGCAATTGGTGAAATGCAGTTTTCAACATTGTACAGTATTTACAGCTATTGTTTATGAGAGTTTGTGGTAACAAAAGTTGCAAAATCATTTGATCAGAGCTTGTCATTTAAATCACTTTTTGGTCATTTGTCACTTCCATTCCAAAAGTGATGTTCTTCCTTTCTCAAAAAAAACAAAAAACTTGATGTTCTCCATCGTTACATTAGTGCTGTGTAAGTTCTCTTATCTCTGTACGAATGTTTGAAAAGGTAGACGTTGACGTCACTGACGAGTCAATTTTTGATTATACACACTAACACGAGTTCAAGTCATCAGCATTAAATTCTGGTTTAAGGTTTGTCAGTACTGTACATACATACATAAAAAAGGTGTCTTGTTGTGGTACAAGTACTGTGTCGGAGTTTTGGTGAAAATGGAGGATGAATTACGAATCATTGTACTCGATGGCTTCAGGCTGCGTGAAGTCAGATCCATATTATGCAGTTATTGTAAACATTCCATGTTTTGAAATATGAATGTCTACAGTTCATATAACTCTTTACACGAATTATATGCACACCCTTTAATATTATGAAAATTTGAATTAAATGTAACCGGTACATATCCTGTAAGAAATCGCTACGATCGGAGTGATTGTAACGTTACTTGGCATCTTATCGTTGCATTTCTTCAATTTAAAACTCTTTTTCCAATTACGAAAATCCTATACAAAGTCCTAAAAATCCCTTCCGAGCAAAGTAGATGCAACGGTGACACCTGTTGGCGCCTCCAAAAGTTGTAAACGTCAGCTACACATCGAAGCTTATTTGAAACTAATTCCAGGGCCTATCGAATACTATTTACTTTTAAATGAACACTTCCAGTGATGCCATCTTTAAAAGAACATGTTTCAGAATTTAATATGAATGCTTTTCAAAACAACGTGCACCCTAAGGCATTCTTATTTTTTGTTTTAAACGTGAAACGCTGCAGGTGGTTTTTTTTTTTTTGCTATTGCAGCGTTCCATGGTTTCTTGATGTTTCGTCGAATGCCAAAAATCCAATTTTCGAAACACTCTCATAAAGTAAAATTAAATTTTCATGATTGAACGATACGGTATGATGAACAAGCTCGATGAACAAGTCGGACTTGATTGGCATCGATGAAGTTGACAACGGTCTCAAAGAGATAGAAAACTTGATTCACATGTTCGAGCTTGATTTGTTATATTTTTTTTTTTTCGATTAAAAGAACAAACACATCAAAACAAAGTATAAAAAATTCTTCTCCACATTATCACTGCCTCTAAACTGTTGGTCTATGTTTTACTACTAATGTAAATTTTTAAGTGTTAATTTACAACTTCCATGTTGTGATATGCTCAGGATCTCGACAACTATTTCCGTTGGGTTTTTTCTAGGATGTATCATTAGCTCGGAACACTTCATTTTAGCTACCGTGTTCAGTCCATCGATAGTGTACGATTTTAACTGTTTTTTGTTCATAACCCCGTGTACGGCAATACCTCATTTAGCGCTGGAGAATAGTTCCCCAAAAAATTACTCAACGACGCATCTACAGGGTCATTGTTAACATATCAGTGAGATGTATTCTACTGTAGCAAAATTCAGTATTACTGTGCTAAAACATGCATACAGTAGTGATACACTGTGGAAATTTATAGCATCCTATTGAATAGCGTCTTCCTAGTAAGTCTCGCATGAATCTATGTGATTCTAAGTTAGGTATTGCTGTAACGTGTTGCATATGAATTAGTTTCTCTGTTAACGGAAAAAAAGTTTTTTTTCATGTCACACTGGTGTTAAATTTTTTTACTGTGTTTTCATTTGGAAACGATTATTATTGGTCTAATATCAGACACTTGTGGTTGCTAAATTTAGTTTTTTTTAATAATCATTTTGTGTATTTGGTATTGTTGAATGGGCTTTCCAAAGCAAAATACTTAAAACTTATCTGTTGACTTCCTGCATTGCTTCCCTTTTAATGCCATTGTAAATTAAATGCTATTAAACTGTTAACCACATTTTTTTTAGGTTTACTCAACATTTTATTGATTCACTATTCAGTGAACCCTCAATTTAACGGATTAATGGGGGAAGGAAGAGTTAGTTGTCCATAAAGCTCGCAGCAAACTATGCAAGTAAAATATGAGCCAAGTGCAACAAATGTTAGGAACGCCACCTGACCAATGAGCATGGGCGACACAAAAGTTGGACAGCAGAAACCAACTTTTCTGTCGTCCACACTCATTGGCAAGAGGACGTTACTAACATTTCTTTCGCACTCTGCCGATATTGTGATCGCATAGTTTGTGACCACCCTAATTGTGTGAAGTTTCAGAGGGATGTCTAAATGGCATTAAATACAAATAGTAAAAAATATCTACTCTATAAAACACCTAGACTGAGATTGAAGTTTCCCATCTATACTATAAAGACGGACGATTTGTTTGTGCGCACCAATAAGGTGCCTAAACCGCTGGACCGATTGAAACCAAATTCGGAAGGACTAATCCCCTATGTCCGGGGAGGTGAAAATGTTTAGGTTTTTATCCCCCATTTACAGCTAAAACATTGGGGGGGGGCAGGCTAAACAACACATTAAGCAAGTTATATAGAAGGCATTTTTTATGTTTGGTCCCGTTGTCGAGTTGATAGGGCTCTACTGTTCATAAACTGAAGGTGGCGAGTTTGATTCCTGATGATAAAACCTTTTCTTTTAGTATTCCAATAATATTTCAATTTACCTATTTAATTAATAACAATCAGTCAACATACATTGATTTTCGTTGTTTTTGAATGTATACTCCCTGATTCTCTGTTGATTGTTTGGGGGTAAATCTGGTCATTCTCCGGGGAAAGGAAGAAACAACCTCCAGACGCTCGCAGGCTAGTTCCACCCCAGGTCTGGCTCAAAGGTATGTAGCCTCTATACCTTTCCAGGGGTGTGCATTGGTAACCCCAATCCAGGCAAGGTACTCTACGATGTCTTGAACCATTTCGTGGTAGGTTGCAATTATAAATTTTATGAACTTGGTAATTCTAATCATTACTTATAAGTTTACCTTAACATGCTTAAACGATGTACAGTCGAACCTCATTGAACCACCCCCCCCCCTGCTTTTCACCACGAAAGTGCGCAGAACAAATCTTCCTCCCATAGTTTACATGTTAAATTCCCGCAATAAAACGTCACCCCGCTGTCCGCCAACTGCCACACATTTTAAGCTACAAAAGTACTCTATATGGAGAATCATTAGTTTGAACCACCAAAATGAGGAATGGTCAAACAGGAAAGTCCTACGGCACGTCAACAATCTATAGAACATTTTTCGAGCCTTTTGTCAAAAAAAATCAGACTTATTTTATTTTACTTTATATTTTAATACCCCTATCCCTATCGAATGACAAATTTTCACGTCTAATAAAAATACATTATTTGCTGTTTGTAGTCTTCAAAAAAAAATTTTTTTTTTTTTAGTACACTGAACCCTTTATTTTTGTTTCGATTTATGCGGTTCTCACTTTATTCAATTTTGGTACATTGGATTATACGGTAGATTCTTATAAACACCTGTGGACAGGGCCGGATTTAAGTAGTTTTCCACCCATAGGCCACACTGAATGTCGCCCCCTCCCACTTCTTGCCAGAATACAAAATAGGAAGTTTAGTGTAAGTGCAAAAAGTATTGAACATTTTTGCGGGTATTGATAAAAGTCGACATTTATATACCTGGATGTATAATTTTAATGTTTTATGCCACTTCTGCCACCCCTAAGAAATTGCCGCCCTAGGCCCTGCCTGTAGATGGCCTACGTTCAATTCCCAGCTCACTCACTCACAAGTGCAGCTAATGTTCAACTATAGAGTAGAGCACTAGTATACAGCCCGTCAAAATGATGGGAACTTTTTATTTCGTTATTTTTGTTTTAATATCGTTTTAACTCATGTTGCTTCGCAACAAGTATATTGCTTAACTCGCAGTTTAAGGTAGCTGTTCTAAGACTGGCAAAAAGAAGCTATGGTTCCTTTTTCTTGGTCACCTTACTGCCACCTTATCTTCCCACATGTGGAAAAAGTGGAGAGCTGACTCCTTTCCTCCACATTAGCCAAGAAGGGGACTGACCATCATCAAAGGTCCCATCAGTGAGGGACTGACCCTGAAGCGAAGGGGAAAAAAGCTACATTCTTGAATCTGCATCTGAACACACAAAAAGTTGCTTTGACGTTTTATTATAAGGATGAACCCTCAACAATTTTGCATGTTCAAATTCTGCCGCCTCGGTGGCCAACTTGGATAGAGTGCTGTCGTCTGTTACAGAGCTGATTGAAATTTAGTTCAAATCCTTAAACATGTACAACATCTTCTCATACCAGTGGAGGGCTTGTTTTATTGTTTTGTCTTTTGATACTTTGACATTTCGATTATACTACATTAACCACGAGGGTTTAATGTTGTTTATAATATTTCAACAGCATCAGTTTAACCATTGCATCAGGTTTCAAAACATTAACATGGCGTAAAAGATCATTGCATTAGAACAAATTCTATTTTTGTAACTTCTGCAAATGATTGGGATTACAACAGCATGGTGACCTATGCCACTTCAATGACATTTATCAAGCCACAATAGCTGTTGGAAGCATTGATTCCATTAGGTTCAAAACTTCTTTCCTTAAAAGTTGGCTTTGAATTCACTTTCTCCAATCAATCGAGAATAATGACTGCCTGGGATTGCAAGTCTCATGGAAGTTTAACTTGATCATCTGGGCCTTGGCCGCAGGCCAGACTCTGTGATCAATCTCTATTATAGTATCATTTTTATCTGTAGATGATACCAAGAGAGTAAAAACTTGAACCTGTCAGTGTTGTTTAAGGTGATGTGTATTTCAAAAAAATGAAAACTTGTGCGAAGCAAGGACTTGCTGTATGTTATTGTGTAAAAGTTGAATTTTTTTTAGTTCATTTTTCAAAGGTTAGCTTTATGGGATCGACTATTACATGGAAACCGATGCTTTAATTTGAATACAAAATTTAGTCGGCAGAAACCCAATTGATGTATGACGATGTACAAACCAAACATTCACACAAGATGTTGGAGAAATGGGTAGAGTAACAAGATGACGTTCCTCGATCATTCAATCTGAGTGAAATTGGGTTGTGAGATCTTGTGCTGTAGCACGTGTGCAGCAGTAATGATAGTTGGTCAAATGATGCGATTGGTACATCAGAAAGTGTCTGCTTTATTATTATTAACAAGAAACTTACAATGATACAATTGTTTCTTTAGCTTCAAACTATACACAAGAAGCATTATCATAAACGATACTCTCCAGACCTCAACTTAAAAACATCACAGCAGCACTGAAATCGTGATGCACATAACATTAAATAGTTACATATGGGGAGGAGGTTGACAAAGGTTTCAAGCTAAAAATTGTTTTATTATTAATATATTATTTTTTGTTTTTTTTCATCTTCACATTTCTAAACTGAATCCATCAGCTGCAAATAAGTGCACAGTCCAATACAGAGTTGGTTTTTTTTTTCTTCTTAAAATAGTGATTTGATGATAAAAATTATGACATATTGAAGATTTGAAAAAATAAATTTGCAGTGATAAAAATGAAAAGCACACAAACATGTCCTCCGACATATGGCAACGAAATACTTGGACACCTAACATTTGGAATCACATTCCCATTTTTCTTTGTTCATTTTATGTTTGCTTTGGAAATCCAAATTTGCATGCACATTACAATCACATACGTTCCATAAAAATTTGCGGGCTAAAGTGGAAAACAAATACTTTTTATAACAATTGTGTTTTTATTTTATAAAACAAAAAACCCAACAACCAAATCAATTTGTTTCGGTCAAAATCATTTTATGAAAAACAAAACAATTTTCTTTGAACTTGAGGTTTCATAAACTCTTTTCCTCGAGTGCGGTGGACGAGCGTGTCTCTCGCTCGTCAAGAATACAAAATGTAAAACATCAAACCTGTTGTAGAAATTGCCAGAAATGAAGGCAAGTAGACATATAAAAAGAAAAATTCACATCCAAATAATTTTTATAAAAACTTAAAAGAAGAAAAAAATATTCTATGAACTTTGAGGCACCGTTAGGTGCAAAGTTGTTGAGGGCACTTAAAGGAGTAGTGTTCAATTAACATGCAGTTTTTGTATACATTTAATATATTATATAATATATATATATATATATTCTCCACTCCACAATTATTTTCATACATAAGCGGTTAGCGGTAGTTGACTAAAAAATAACCGGTGTCGACCAACTATTCCATTGCTTATTCTTTCCCACCAGGTTTAAGTAGTAGAAATTTTTCCACAGGTAGAAAATTAAATACATTGACAATTTATTAGAACGCCAATTGGCAATTAAAACTGTTTGGTTTTTGTTTTGTTTTTTTTTTTTTAATGCACTGTATATACCGTAAATACATTGTTTGTTTTTTTCCAGCGGGAAAAAAATAAACTTACAAAGCACCTTTTCGTTGACAATCGTTTTAACGAACTATTATATATTTATCGTCCATTCAAAGGGTTGAATGGATTTTTATTAATTCACTAGACTCACACGATAAAAATCATACCGATGAAGAAAAGTATTCTAAAGAAAAGAACTACTACGTACTTAAAAATTAGTTTGAGAAGGTAAATTTCCTATTGCAACTAGTTCCGAGTTAATAACTGAAACATGAAGGGGAAATGTAACGACTAAGATATGGAAATTTTTTTGTTTTCTTCAGTAAGTGTAGGTTTCGTGTTATTTTATATGTCATCGCAGATCGTTACCGATGACATCAATTGTATTAAATTCGACTTGGAAAAAACGAAAAAGTTTTCTTTTCTAGAGGTTGCGTTATTTTTTGTTGTACTGCAAGATGTAGTAGCCCTGTCGCAAATTTGCCTGGCAGTTGCGGAATTTATTTCGTTTAAAGATTTGCGTATCGTTAGAGGCATTTCTTTGATAGGCTAAAGTAGAAGTACGGTAGTACTATAAATGTCTAAGTAGTCACAGGAATTATCTCGTCGAGTTGTTACTTTCTAAAAAAAATAGACAAAATCAATTAGGATGCATTTTTCATTTGGTACCTTGTTATACAGGGTGTTTGCAATAAATGTACCATGTTTTGTGATAAATGTACCAATTGTCCCGAGTTTGGGTCTGACACAACAGGAACAGGTTTTCTCAGGGTACTCTCGTTTCCTCCTGCATCATGAAACTTTGTTCCATTACTTTCATCCTCATCTCATCATCGTTCTGGCATTTTTTCGATTTAATAAAGTTCATGTGACGGCCAAAAGACCTACTCGGTGCAGTCCTTAAACCACAAGTATATTTATTGCAAACACCCTACAATAGAGTATGAAACGAAACTGATTTGTGCAATTGAGGAGTTGGATGGAATAACGACATAAATCCAGGTACATCGCATTCTTTAAAATGCATATTATTCAATCGTTTTAGTTAGACCAGTCTATAGCATAAAGACATCGGGCTGCATATAATTTGCACTTGAGAATTCTTTGGAGCCAGAATATGGGACACGGCTATTGTGATTTCTTTCTTTTTGTCGCTTCACTTCCTGGTTGTTTCACTTGTTCACTGCCCTTCCAAAATCATGGAAAAGATGCTAGTCGTTGGAAAAACGGCGTAATTGTATTTTTAAATTATCCCGTAACTCGAGCCTATCAACTAAAGTGAGTGAGCTTTTTGCAAAACCTGTTAACTTTCCTTTCCTTCTTAAATATACAGTTGACAGAAATTGTTTGCCTTTTTTCTCAAAACTATATTTTGTGAGTTACGCCGGGGGTTATTCCACTCAACTCCTCAATTCATCTTCAATTCATCTTTTCGCTGTATCAGCACAAAAAGTTGCATGTGAATCAAATGCCATTTTTAAAATAACAGAAAATGCAGTTCACTGGAAAGCGAACTGATTGTTTTAGACATCTACAAAGTTATCTCAGATTATAACATGAAATTAAGGGAATAAGTCTCATCGTCTCTTACCTTCTGACGTTGATATTTCCAGCATTGTGTTCTGCACCATCGGAATTCTTGTTCCCTGCTTTGCGTGGAAGTCCTGATTTGGCCCGTGGAGGACTGGTTATGCGTTTTGAATCTTGGCTTTTGTTGGATTTCGACGACGGGCGTCGGGTCGCAGCAGGTGCAGACAAAGTTCGTGACGGTGCTGGCCTTTTGAGCGGTGAAGCATTTTCTGCATTTGTTCGGTAGTCGAGACTAGGAGGAACACTTCTGGTAGGGGATGGCGGTGAAACCAACGCAACAGCAGCAGCAGAGGTGTCATGCTTCGACAACGCAACCGCTTTGGCAACGTCCGGACTATGCGTGGACTGGCCGCTAGCACTGCTCCGAAGAGAGATGGCCGAGTCTTCCATTTTCGAAAGACGGTTTGGAGTGACTAGCCTAGGGATCCGAGAACGATTCAACGGAAGACTGCCATTGGTAGCTGAATTGGTTTCAGATTCGGGAGTCACCACAGGAGTTGTCTTATTGCTCGACGGCTTCTCAGACTTGGCACTCAGTTTCTCCCATTTCTCCTGCAACTCTCTAAACTGATGGCTTCCTGCATGTCCGTTGTTTTCCAACTCGTTCTGCTCCACGAGTAGCCTTTGCTGCAAAGCACTCAGCATCTGTGGGTCCAAAGGCTTTCCTGCAATGCCCATGTGGTTCGAACAGGAAGTTCCTTGCGCACTATCCGCCGCCCCATCTGGTTTCGGTCGGTTGAGAAGCAGATACCGATCATCCAGTCGTTCACTGAGTAAGCTAACATTGTCTAGACCGCAAGGTATTTCTGGCCAGTCGATGTCGAGACTTGGTCGACTAAATGCGTTCACCAAATGAGGTCCAATCTGAACACCGCTCCATCGTCGCTGCGACGGAGCCACGGCAGCGGCATGATTGCAACTGTCCTCGGAGTAAGATTTTGGACGCACGGAATGCTTAGCATTTCTGGTGCTGTAGGCTTCTGCATCGGGGTGTCGCGACTGTCTAGCTTGCTGGTTTTGCATCTCTTTGGTCTCTTTCCCCAAAATGTGGCTTTGCAGATGCTCAATGTGGTGCTGCGGAAGATCGTTTAGTTTGCAGTGCGGAACTTGCACTCGTTTTGTTGGCGAACCAGATCCATCGCCCCACTTAGGAAGGAACGATGACTTTTTATTGAACACCTCAAACAGCAAATCCAATTCAAACGGCAGTGTAGACAAAGGCTGCAGTGCCAACAGTAAATCGTCAAAAATATGGCGCCCACCAGCATTTGCAAGAGATAGAAATGAGTGCGGTTGATAGTGTTTCATCACAAGTGTTTCTCTGGATCGAAGATAAGCCAACCACGAGTCCAAGGAACGAATGCTGAAACAAATAACAATGACATGCAATTCGCTATGTTTTGAAGGAAATAGCTTGTAAACATGTGTTCGGCATAGTTATTTGTTTTTAACAAAACTCTTCAAAACATTTTAAAAATCTGTATCAATTTAGACTACTTTCATTTGTTAATAGTATGCATCTGCAACTTACTTCAGTAAGCCAAAGATGAAGGCGTTGAATTTTGTCAGATTTTCTTTCAACTCTTCTTCGGCATTCAGGCGAACGATCAAATCATTCAACGCTCGAGTGGTTGGACCTAGTCGATCGAATCAATATCCGTTGAATTGGTATCGATTCTCTTAGCAAGGATGTTTCGAACAGATAGTGAAGGCAATAATTACCCGATTGCACAGATGCTTCCACAACAGCCCAAACCGAATTATTAATGTGCCCAAAAAGACTGTATATCTGAGGCTGGATACCGTCACTTAAAAATGCATGTAGTGCGGGACATAGCCATTTCAGTACTTTCTGGCCACACGCTGGAGTAAGGCTACTGTTTCCTAATTGGTACTGTTAAAAATTAATATAATGATTACTAACCATGAAATGATTGCGGCAATGAAGCCAAATAATGAAAAACCCCATACTTTTTCTTGTGGATCTCTGGCCTGTCCAAAATGAGATAGCAGAACATCCACTGCTCCACTGACGGCTAACACAAGGGCTGAAAGAACAAACCAGCTCCGTCAGTGGTTGGAAGATAAAGCAAGTGGATTCGAGAGATTTATCATCTTTGACAATACCTTTCTTTTGCGTGAGATCTGCGATGCTTCCCCCTTCTTTTTGACTAACAACTTCTTTTAATGGTGATCGAGGCTGATCCACAGTCCGCGGGCTTCCACAGGGCGAGCTGCTTCCTAATGGCGAGATGCAGAATTCATTTGGAGGAGATTCCATATCGCAGTCTTCTCCCAAGTTTGCTGCAGGTTTCCCCACGTTAACAGTTTGGCCTGTAATCAAATCAAAACCATTGATCCTAAAGAACATGTTGGAAGAATGTTTAGATAACACAAATACGTCTGAGAATGACTTCCGTTCTAGAAAAGTCATTCACTCGCTAATAAAAATTTAAAAACATGTTGCACTAGCAATCCATTGCACAATAACGCTAAGCCTATAAAAATGCTAAAAACAAAATATTATGTATTAAAATGATAAAAAGCTGAAAACACTGTAAACAAAAAATTCCTTAAGAGCAGAACAAGCACCCGAATAATCGAATGAATATAAGCGCTACAAAGTGAAGCAGGCTACTACTATAGTCTGCTAAGTAATGTCAACACCAAAAATCAATAAGAATTCCACGCACTTTCGCAGATGGTTTAGCTACCCAGTCACCCAGCATAGTTAAACAGTGAATAATTGACTAACCTGCACGGTGAACTCCAATTACATGATGCGAGTCGGCGGTCATCTTTGAAGCTGGGTGTGCATAATGCATTCCATGCATCAGCGGTGATCCAGATGGTGATTGGCTTCCTTCTGGTGTGAAAGATTCCCGGATGCACACTTTTTCGGAAAAACTAACAGTTTTCTTGCCGCGATGCCTTTCGCACATGCAATAAGAATGTTCACAACAGCCGCTACTCGAATCCTGCTCCGGGGTCGTATCCTGAGATGATGAATTTTTTGTGGATCCCATGCCTGGCCGAGGCTCGACCAAATCGATCTTTGTGGTTGGAAAGGGGTGAACTTTGGCTTTTAGGTTTTCCATCATTGGCGGCGGGAAATAATTTGGGAAGTTTGAACTTTGAACACCTTTTGTTGTCAGATGTGTAGCATTGCTACACGGCAAGGGCTCAGACAGCCTATGATTTAGCATCTCATCAAGAGAACGGCGGTGATCATCCATTTCAACCACCGGAGTATTTCTGATGTCGCACATACTGAAACGTTGACCCGCAACCAATTCTGAGCGAGAAGGAGAGGGTTTGCGTAAAATGCTACGAGGAATGTCGTCACACTGAGTTCCATGTTCGTTTGGTAAAGAAATAGATCGCTTTGGTAATGGAGGAGGGTGCAAGAGATCGGCTGTTGACGTTCCAGCATCGTGACTGCGATGCGTTGATGGACGTCCACTACGACCGCGTTCGGTGCGGTAAAACCGAGGAACGTCTGTTGTTGGATCAGGACCATTGTTATCATTTCCTATCAAGTGACGAACCTCCCGAGGTAGTAAGATGTTGAGAGAATCCCAATCACGTATATGGTGGAATGTGCGATTTCGGAGCGAATCCATATCTGGACACGATTTAGGTCGTGGTTCTCGCGTTGTTCGTGCAATTGTGGCAAATGGAAAATGTTCCTTTTCACACTCAGCGGCAACGGGACTAGGACTAGTAGGGGTGCTTGCAGATGATTTCAGTGTTTGAGGCAAAAGGTACATGCGTGCGGAATTGAGACTGGAAGAAAGCGAGGAGCGGAGAAAGCTCAAGTCAGGCAAGGAATAATTCGGATAACACACTATTACCGATCTTTTCTCATCTGAAACAGATTTTGCAGGTTTCGGTAATGATGCAGGCTCCCTGTCATGCAACGTCTGCGAGCATTCCGTGCTATTATCGTCCAGCAAAGACGTCTGAACTGCTTGATCCGTAACATGGACCGGAATCTGCGTCCCCAGAGATCGCATGGTGGTTATGGTGACATTCAGCTTGCGACAAGGAAGAGAATGCTGTCTGACGAGTGAAGGACTTGAACGATTCTGACCCTGCGACTTGGTCTTTTGGACGTGAGACGCGTCGGGACTGTCGTCCCTCCTGCTCTGTTGGAATGTTTGAGTTCCTATCGAAGAACTAGGTGGACTGAGATTTTCTTTCCAAACCTGCTGAAGACTACCGTTTGACTTACAAGTGGGGAAGAAGTTGGTCATCACTCCCCCATCGTTACGACCAGTCCACCTTGGTTTGCCAGAAGACATGTTGGGGTCCGGCTTATCCTCGACACTTATCATTTCAACATCGTCACTGTCATCTCCATCGTCTTCCACTTTTTTCATTTCCGCTTCACTGTTTTTATAGCGAACATTTGAGGGTTGGCATAAACTGTCTTCTAACGCTTTCCTAGTTCGAACAGTTTCCTTTCTGCCAGTTTTTGTATTTTGTCTACTGTTGTCATCACCACCGGATCGTTTCTCATGTATCGGCGTTTGATTAGCGGGAACCACTTGATCGTTGCCGATTGAAAGAATGCTGTTCTCCAGACTTCCGGCAGCTCCCTTTTGCTGGATGAAAAGTCTCATCAAAGAGAAGGAATGCTGACTGCTCGACGTTGAAGAAGAATGACTTGCCTGTAAGTCGAACACAGGGACGCAATGGTCGCTATCTCCAGAAACGTTCAATTGACTAAGCTGCAGATCTGTATTGCACATGCTCTGCCGTAAAAGATTCGGCAAACTTTGGCTTTTCGAAGTTGGCGATCCTGACACGTGTTGCTGAGCTGCCACATGTGCAATACGATTCGAAATGGGAGCATCGCATCCACCAGGGTGCCTCACCGCGTCATTTGCAAGCTTCATCTTGCTCCAAGTTGTGTACACATAATCGGATTGCACCATCGAATTATCAGATGGCGGGGTACCTTTTAGTTTAGGAATGAATTTCTTGTCTGTTGGCCAGTTCATGCTGTCGTCGCTAGCACCCGCATCGTGGTAATCAGAGTCATCGGAACAACGCGTAAAGCTTCCCTCGAACGTGATGGTGTAATTATCTTTATTGGCTTGGCAGGTTAACATTAGCTCGTGCTCGTCGTACGATTCACAATCTAAACTGTCCACTGAGAAAGATGGTAACGGAGCTGGCTCTTTGGCTGGTGAAAAGAGAGGCCCACTGCGGCACATGGAAACATCAGAATCGCTGCTTCGTTGCTCCACTGACGATGCCGAATCCAGACCGTCAAACTTGAGTAAAAGAGAGCCGGACATGGATGCAATCTGCTCGCCTTGTTTATCAGGCTGAAAATCTCCGCTGAACATAGTGGGCAGAGTGAGAATTGAATGAATATCTTCTGACCGAAAATCTTCCATGTCGATTTCGGCCAAATTGGCATCGATGTTCCGAGCCAGATCATCGTACGAGAGATCCTGCGAGAAGATGCTTGTCTGATACTTGCTGCCCCCTCCAAGCAACCCCAGAAGACTTTCGGAATCCAGGATGTTATTGCCAAGTTTGTTCATCGTTACGTTGGAGTTACAGTCAGATTGGGGTACTATGTTGCTGATGGGCCAAGAGTTGTCTTCCGTCATTCCGCCACCCTTTCCTGTGGTGAAAAACAAAAATGGAATTAGCATTGGATCTGAATGTTCCAGAATCTTACACAACAACGTTACATGCACATTTTCTCTCGCCTATAAATTAATCTCGTTTGAAGGGATTTCCAATTAACTAAACTGCATCAGCGTTGGGTTGCTTGCATATTTCCAACATCAGTGCCAAGCTTCTAAACATCAAAACGTTGCGATGTGCAATTGCTACATGTATTATTGTGCAGATTTTGTTATTGATTACATGAAAGATTGGTGTTGGTAAAGTACATTGAATATGTTGAAATGCCGCACCTCAACATGAGTTGGGTTTAGGAAAGATAGAAACTTTTATTATGTAACACAAACTGGAATATGTCCATTTACATCATACTAGAAAGCTGGTGTAGGTATAAATAGTTAAGAGCGCATCAGTTACCCAAAGGCATGCTATATGCTGCCCGCAGAGGTGAATCACAGCGTGTTAAGTTAGACCAGTTGATATTAACAACTGACATCTTAACTATCTTTCCCTACCCCGATAATCATAATCGAAAAACAAGTGAAAAGTTATAGTTAGTAAACAAAATAAACTCCCCTTACATTTTGCTGACAGGTAGACACTCCCCACACAATAGTCAACGTTTCGCTTTTTACCTTTTCAAAAAGTCTTCCTCAAGGCAACAACACACAGGAAAGACAACTTTCCTCTCTTGTTGCCTTGAGGAAGCCTGTTTGAAAAGGCAAAACGTTGGCTATTGTGTGGCGTGTCCACCTGTCAGCGAAAGGTAAGGGAAACTTATTATGTTTACTAAATATAGTCCTTTACTTGTTTATCAACTGACCACTTTAAAATCTGAATACATAGTGAATGGTGTGGCATAATTCCCTAACATTTCAAAAGTATTAGATCATTAAATTATTACTCTGGTTCAAACGATATTTTTTGTTAATGACATACTGTAGTAGTCAGAGGGATGGACGTATATAGAATCAATTTTTTTTGAAGGGCAAACACTGGTGTGAATCCACTCCAGTCTTGTTATTCAAGCCATACTGTCAACCATCCACATCATATTTAGTTTACTTTTTAATACCATATTTTATAATATTATTGTTCTCAAAAACTGACTCTTTGTGGCTTTGACATTTGGTGACGAATATTCCATTTTTGGACGAATATCAGCATTATTTTGCCGAAACAAATTTGACAAACACTAGATTTGATGAATATAAAGGTTCCATTGTAGTAGGTTTTTTTATGAATGAGATTTAAGATATACTGTATAAATGTTTGTTTGTATCTGTTTATTCCTGTCGCTTAAGGTCAAATAATATACCGTAATACAAAGTAAAACAAATGATAGGAAACAGTATTCAAACGAAAAATTTTACAAGGATGCAACTTAAGTTTCCTTAAAATCAAAAAAATAATAATAATTTGATAAAATAAAATTATAACTTGAACTTATATCATACTAATTATATATATACATCATATCAGTGATAAAATATTAAATATTATAGATGAACGATTTCTATAAATATATACGTCTTCAAATTCAGCCATTTTCAAGGCTTGACTAGTACCGTAGAGTTAAAATATTGCACAGAGATGTGTCTTCTTAACTTATGACAAAAACAACCAAGTAGGTAAAACAAAGCAGAAAAAAAAGGTCTACACCTACATTGAAATTAAAAGATATGGTAATATGAAATCAGGTAATAAATTAATGTAATATGTTATCAAGATTCACTAATTTGTAAACTGTGCTTTAGTAATTCATATTTAAATAAACCAAGTGTATTGGCCAATCTACAACTATCAGGTAGATTGTTCGAACAAAAATCTGACATATAATAAACGGATTTTTTAACAATAACAGTTCTTATTTTTGGGTAGCATATAAATTTTTTTGCCTTCAGTCGATTAGACACTAAAAAATAAGATACTTTCCAGTTCCCAGTGGGGCCCAGGGCCCAGTCTGATGTTGCTATTTGCTTGTACTTGGTTATGGGTTTATTTTGCAAGTTAGGTTAAGAAAAACAAAGAAATGTATTAAATGTATGATTCTAGTAATTTACAAATTTATATATTTCATTTCGTCGAAATACATATTTTTCTAATTTATATAATAATGAGTATGATTTATACTATCAAAGCCTTGGCATAAATAAAATGATACTAAGAGAGAGTATTTAGAT
>JAQIWH010004191.1:0-17627 GCA_034695005.1 Cryptops parisi | reverse complement strand
TTGTGTGGGGGAGAGGGGTATGTTTTTTTGATTTTTATGTTAAATATTTTTTTTTAAAAAAATAATAATAAGTCCAATAAATAATGGACTTATTTTTTGTGTTTAGCTAGCTTGAACTGCATTTGGAACATGTAAAGTTTGAGCACATAGAGCAACATTCCTCTGCATTCAGGAGGAATGTCGCTTTATCTGAAGTTATCATTTCGTAAAACCATTTAGGTCTTAAATACGCGAACGTGAAATACTGTACCTAACTAAAACACATTATCATTATTAATTGACAGGGTGTTCCTGTATAGTCTAATCTAGTCAAATTTCGACCGCAAATGTTACGCAACAAAACAACGCAATACGTCCATATAAACATGGGTCCAGAAAATGCTTACTCACTTGAATACCTACAGCTTATATGAGACGATTGGCATGTTCATTTGTGACTTCACCGCGTGTCATCTCAGAAGGGATGCATTTTCGGACTCATGTTTATATGAATCATTTGCGTTATTTTGCTATGTAGCATTTGTGGTTAAAATATGACTTCACTGCATTCCACTCTCTTTTAGCAGCATTGAATCAGTTGAATTTGTCACTTGTATATGAGTATATTTTTGTCATTCAAATGCGTAGATTTCTTTGTTTTTTAGTTTTGCCTTTTTCTGGTTTACAATTTATTTATTTATTTATCTATTTTTTTTAGTAACAAGTTGTTTGCTTTGTTTTGTTTTGTTTTTGTTTTTGTAAAGTAATGTTTGTGCCTTCCCGGTAGCCTACAGTTCTCTAAAATGCATCACATTGCAGTTTTTTGTGGAAAAAAAAATTAATTTCTTTCTTTTTTGTTGAAATTATTTTTCTTCATTAAAAAGTTGCTAAAAGGAGCCTAAAGTTAACAACCCTGAAATTGTACGCGCATAAACTTATGAAAAGGCAAATATAAAAACCTTTAAATTTAATCTTAATTAAATGTTATATCGACTGGCAGAATCGTATTAACTTTTCCAAATTAATTTTATCCCATGAATTATGAAATTAGATTATAAATCTGCATTCAAGTAGTGATAGAATCTTTATATTAGCTTCACTTGTGAGTTTGTGAGTGAGTGAGTGAGCTGAGAATTGAATTACCGCCATCTTACTGCCAATTATACTGCCATCTATAGGCGTTTATCCTATATAGTTCAATGTACCAAAAAAAAAAAACCGCATAAATCAAAAACCGCATAAAGTCCAATGTAAAAAAAAGTCGTATCTATAAATAAATAAATACATCGAAAATTGCAGAAATCAAAAATAGAATTACTCAAAACACTCGTGAATGAAATATTGAATTACTCAACAATTGGATTAATTTAATTTTGCATTAATCAAATTTCGCATAAATCGAAACGTGCAGAAATAAAAAAAATGTGAATCACTCAAAACACACAAATTGAATAATCGAAATTACTCAGAGATTGCTTAACATTTAATTCGCATAAATCGAAACGTGCAGAAATAAAAATTGGATTATGTACATACAGTATATCTGTACTAGTAAATAGCCCGTCAAAAATGACGGGAAAGTTTATCACCCGGTACGCAATTTGTGTTAACTCATGTTGCTTCGCAGTATTTGTTAGTTATATACAGTATAATATAAATAAAAACCGGATACACACGCGCACTACTTTCACCCATTTCGCGGATAAATACGCGTTTTAGAATGAGAGATTAAGTTAGAACTACTTTTGGTCTTACGAGGAGGCACGGTTTGGTCTTTTATAGAAGAGATATGACAGCAGTCTTATTTCTATAGACTCTTATCATACAAAATATACGGATACGCTTAAAAAGCATTTTTATTGTACTCGTTTTTAATTTAAACCGATGTTCAAAAAACGTTTGAGCTTTTCAGAAATTGAAAAACGACAGGCTACTTGTATTACTGTATATTAGTTTATACATTTATACAATGTGTATTTTTTGTGCTGTTGTGGTTCTAGTATACTTTTCTAAAACATTGGAATTTAATAAATGTGCCAGCTGTGAGCTAATGTCATTTGAATGATTTACGAATAACAATGAGATGGTAAAGTGCGTTTTCTCCGTTTTTTTTCTCTGTTTGACAATGAAGTGGTTAAACTTCCGGAAGGAAGTGGAATTGAAATGTCCGATTGTAGATCCTTTTCGCTCACTATGGTCGGATGATGCCTATTGATTTGTCATTTCCAGATTTTTACTTTTTTTATCCTCTATTTTTTTTTCTTTACAAAACCATTTCCACGCTCAATTACAGACTTATTACCCGCCTAATTTAGTTGAAACCGATTATCCACTTTGAAAATATTATCGGTTTTATATATATATTGTATAGTATGATCATATATACAAACTGAGTCAGAAACAGAATATAAAAATAAGTTTTATTAAATTGTGAGAATCTTAGATTGTAAATATTTTTAGGTTTTTTTTTTTTTAAATACAGTGAACTTTTTTTGGTTATAGCTGTAATTTTTGTGTATCCGGAATTCTCATGCAACCAACATAAAATTTAAATTGACACGAAAAAAATAGTTTTAAAGTTGTGATGCTTATTTTGTTTCAGAATTTTATTTTATCATTAGTTTTTTTTATATGTATATATTGTTTGGAATATATTGTAAAATTTTTATATCTTTTTGGAATATCGCTAAATATTTTCATTTCACTGAAATATGCATAAATTTTTATACTATAAAATACAAATGTTTATTAAAAATTTATTATAAGCGTTAAAAATTTACTATTTACCCTCTACTGTTACACGCAATTTTTGGCAAGTCGAGCATTTGTTAACCACTATGACGTCAGCCTAACCAGTTTTTCAAAACCGCACAAGTTGGAAGAGTTGCCACTGCCACGCGATGTACTCGACCCATGACAGTTGAAATTGCAATTTTCCCAACTTGTGCGGTTTGGAAAACTGGTTTGGCAAGAAGTTGGTGGATTTAAAAAAAAATTGCTCTACTTGCTGCACAAAAATCGCATGTGACAGTAGCCTTTAAAAGAAAATAATCCAACGCTATCACGTTCTTAATGTTCTACCAGTGTTGCCGTGTTATCAACATAAGTTTAGCACGCAATTGAAGTGCTTATTTCCAAAACGTCTTATCTCCATTTTAATCATTTTTGAGATGAGAAGCTCTGACATCTATCGCTGATTCCAACTATGTTATTTCCAAGACTCTCAACTTATTATACTGAAAAGCACTCTCAAAAATCACGTTTAACCTTAAAAATTGCGTTTTTGGATTTAAGACGTTTTGAGAACAAGCTTTTCAAATGTTTATATTAAAAAAAAATATGTACAAAATACTTTTATAAAATGCTTCATAATCTATAGAATCGCCAATTATTCGAGGGCCCTTTAAAAGTTTGTCTTTTTCTGTTATATGTAACAACATCAAAGGAAATTAACAGTAATCCACTTCCTAATGGTTTTTTTCCTACACATTTTGGTGTTAATTAGTTTCTCTTTCTTTCGTTGTTGAAAACGACAAAAAAATAGATGTCAAAATGAAAAAAGTTTTCCAAGTTTTCCATCGTAAGAAAAGTCGTTCTTTTTTTTCCTTTTACGAGCTTTTTGTTTTTAGTGGGGTAGATTGACCATGTTGTGTTTTTGTTGTTTTTTTTTCCTCTTTCTTGTTAAGATTTACCATATAGTGTAGTGTGTGACAAGAAGAATAGTCGTTGGAAGACTTCTTCAGTCTGTTAGAGAGCCAAGTGTCCCATCATGATTTTGGAACACTTCCAGAAAGAAAAACGGAGGGGACATTACGTTGATATTCTAAGCGAAAACAAAACGTTGGGGACATTAACAAGAGTTCTTCGTATCTAAAAGAGTTTTCTGAAGGCCAACGCAAGGAAAATTGGCAGTCATCAAAAAAAATTTCGTATTGCAATATGGAAGAAAATCTTGATTTTATCCGAGTTTTCCGTTTTATGCGAATTTTTTTTTTAATGCTTATATAGTAAAAAAGTTGAAACTTGGTGGGGTTTTTTTTTTTTAAAGCAAGTCCCGATTAAAGTTTCATGGTTAGGGTGAGGAGTAGTAGAAAAAAAGATAGGGGGGGGGGGGAGTATGAAATCAAGTAGGAAAATGTGACTGCTGTCACGAACAGGAAAAATTTTTGAAATGCCATAGGGCATCCAAAGTCCCACGACTTTCAAAAAGTTTCATTCGAGATACCACTACCCCCATAGTGAAATCAATACTAACACGGTGGCAATTGAAAATGAAAATTCGTTTTTCATCATTAGTTTATTCAGATTCGCTTGATTTTTTTTTTTTAACATAAAGATCGATAGATCGATTTTGGCAAGTGATTCCAGTATTTAGCACATAACTAGATATGAATCGATATTTATACTTGCTTTTGAAGATAAAAAGATTTGACCGTTGTATATTTCTTTTAGACTTTGTAAATTATCTTACCGCCACTGTCTGTCAATGCATATTGCTGAAACTTTGTTATAACTGCGATAAAAGGAGTTCAAGCGAAGCCAGTGTGAGAATCGTTTCATTTGCAGACCGCCAAACGATTTTTTAATATTGAGATTTTATTTTAGAGGGTTTGTGTATTATTTCTATACTGTATCATTATCGTATTATCTTTTGTACATCTTTTTATATCGTATTATCCCTTTTACTGAATCTTACTCCCTTGATTACGCATCAGGTTTTAGCTAATAGCGAAGCACCAAAGTATTGATGGATAGTAACTGAAGTGATAGTAACTGACAAATGAAGTAACTGACAATATCCTGGTTTTGTTCATTTTATGAGAATTTCGATATATGTGAACATAAGTTGGAATCGTGGAACATTTTGTTGTATCAAATTTAGACGGACCGATGTTCTGTCAATTCTGAGATTTTGTCACACGAAGGGTCCGTTTTTCCTCAAAAAGTGTTTGCTGACGATTTACCTTACATGTTAAGCCATTCCAAGACACCACACAATGATGTACACAAAGATAAATTGTATTGTTGGGAGTATAAAACTGATCCATCTAAATAAACAACTTAACCTATTTCAGCCAAAAATATATTTTCACGTGTTTGTTTCAGTAATTATGAGGTTGTAAAAGAGGTCATCAAAAACGCAGTTTTTACAATCTTTTATTTCTTTTATTTGTTTAAAAACAAAACTGGCATTGTGAAATGAAATGGTTTAAAAAATCTGGAATGTTTTCTGGACCCTCTGGAGCTGTTCGCATTCCCAATCAGCTTTTTCGAATGCTTTTACGTGTATATATATGTAGTATATAAGAAAAACGAACAAAAAAATCTGCTGAAACAGTTTAAAAAAATTGTCATCCAAATAGTCTCGGACTTAAAATAACAGATGACACAAGAAAAAATAAAAGGAAAAAACAACTTTTTTTTCCCCAATTGGAAGTTTGTTTTTCCTGTAGAATACGAAGAGTTCAACGACGTCGTCGTCGTCGTCGTCATGGACGAAGAACTGTTTGTTGAATGGTTGAGGCTACTTTACAGTTTTACGACACCCCCAAGGCAAGGTTCCAAATTGAAAAGGACGAAAGATGGGTCGAAATAGGGGAAAAGAAAAAACGAAAAGAAAGGGGGGGGGGACAAAAGAAGGCTTTAGCCCATCCATCTGGTCCTCCGATTTCTTCTCCGATTTCTATTTCATCGAATGCTGTTTTCTTTTTTATTATTTTTTCGTTCGTACTCTCTTTTAGACCCTCCTATTACTTTTCATTTCTTTTTCTTATTTTTATTTGTATTTCTACTTCGATAGGTAGAAAGAGAGTGAACTTTCAAAATCAAGCCATGTCAGAAAAGATTTTGATGGTTGAGAAAGAGATGCTGTGATGTGAGAATGGTTGGCATTCTTCCCGAATTTTTATTTTATTTTTCATTTTTTGGAGATTTTTTTTTATATAGACTTATATGTTAGGTAGAAATGAAAGGATTTTTTGGAAGAAAAAAAAATTAGATTTTTATTTCATGGTCGGATAACAATATGTGATTTATAGAAGCGTGATAATGGTCCCGTATCACCACCTGTGGATGGTATCTAACATTTTAAAGATTTTTATTTTTTATTTTTCAGTTTTTTTAAAAATACTTTTTTAATGTTACTCAAGCGTGTTTTTTTTACTGTTTTTAATGGGTTTTTTTATCTACTGGTCTTCAATTTTGTTATAGTCAAATAACTTATCGTCAAATAACTTATAGTCAAATAACTTACAGTCAAAGCACTTAATAGTCACATAACTTATAGTTAAATAACTTATACTTGTAGTCAAATAACTTATACTTGTAGTCAAATAACTTTTACTTGTAGTCAAATAACTTTTAGTCAAATAATGTTTAGTCAAATAACTTTGTCAAATAACTTTTAGTCAAATAATATTTAATAAAATAATTTTCAGTCAACTAACTTTTAGTCAAATAATTTAAGTTGGGTTCTGTGCAAAAAAAAGTTACTTTTTAAAATAAAAAATCGCTTGACACGCAATTTTTGGTTTTGAAATTCAAACAATTTGTGAACAACTGCGATGTCAGTTTCTAATCCAACTAATGAAAACTGTTGGCAAGAAGCTGGGGTTACAATTGCTTGAATTGTCAAACTAAAATTAGCGTGTGTCAAGCGGATTTACTACAAAGAGGTAAACTTGATTTTTTATTTTTATTGTATAATTATTATTTTAATTAATCTGCATTATAATTAGTATGAGTAACTTATAATGTATATTTTTTATGCAACAACATATTTATTAATCGCGATATAACGTTATAAATAATCAGTGGTGTTACGTGAGAGGTTGGGGAGTGCGGTCACATTGGGTGACACCATCAGAGGTTGTAACATTAAAATGACTGAAATGTTTGTGCAAAGTTTCAGCAGAGATTTATTATTTTTTCATATCTCTTAAGCTATAGTTATAGCTACGAAAACATTTTTCGTATGACCAGTTCAGATTTACTGCATCGATATACCTATAGACTAAAATTCTATGCTGTAAAATTTCATCTACTTCAGATTCGCATGAGAATTTGCCAGTTAGTTTGTTTGCGCGGTGTTATGCTGGAAAAGCTGTAGCAACGCGTTGTGCACGACAGGCAAACACTACAAAGCTGTAGCTATTTGCTGTGTTATACAGGAAAGCTTATTATTTGATTGAAAAGGTATTTGACGTGTAAAATGGGTTTCATTTCCCTAAAATATGTCCAACTTTAGACATTATCTCGAGATTGAAATGATATAGAAAAAAGTTGTATCAGTTGTGTTGACCTAGAAATTGGCGGTAGAACGTTGTGTAAACATTTTTGCGTCGCTAGATGTTGCGATCCGTCTAGGAGAAGTTCTTGGAAAACACATACATGTATTTACAGGGTGCTTCATCTTAAGTGTTTCAAGGAAATATCTCGCTTATAATCATATGGAATGTGATGAAAACATTCGGGTGCAATACAATAGTGTTATTTTCATTGAAATTGAAATTATTTTTTACAGAAATAATGTTATATCAAAAACCATGAGCCGTAGGTACCAAGTCGCATACCTGTACCAAGTCGTATATCACCTGTTTATGATTTCCGTCTGTTATTGTGTCCCTATGGGATGAAGTTAAATAAAATTAAATAAAAATAAAATTAATACTGATCATCTTACACATGACTATAATCGACGTAATTTTCAATACTAAAGCGAGATATTTCCCTGATACACTTGAGATGAAGCACTCTGTATACGAATTTTAAGAATTAAATTATCTTCATAATTTATATTTTTATCAAATAATATTTAAACTTTATAATAGTAATGGTGAGTAATATATTCGCACTTTTCTGACGCATATGTACTACAACAGTACAATAGATCGTTATGGCACACGCGCGTGTTTGTCAATTTTCGTGAATGATTTGCTACGGATGATATAAATATTAAAACAGCATCCATTACTCAACAAAAACCAATCGAGAGTTAATTAAAAATCTATATTCACGATCTGCCATTCGCTCCTTCCCAATTCTCATTTTCCTCTGGCGAATAATAATAGCGGCTCATTTTTAAAACACTTCGCCCTAAGAGGAACTATTAATTCTCGTTCGGACAGCGATCATAAAAGTTTCACGAACCTCCGTTTTACACGTTTCGCCATTCTTTCTTTAAGGTGGTAGTTATTATTATTATTATCATCATCGTCGTTATTACTACATAGTATGGTGTTAAAATGATGCACGATGGTGATGAACAAGCCACTCAACTGTTGAAAATGGTTGCTGTTTATTGGTCGATATAATAAAATGCAAAGAACAAGCTATTTTTCGGGCTTATAGGTTGTTTACTCGATGATTAAATCGTTAAATAAAAAGTTGTTCAACTTTCTTAAAACGTCTTAAGCGGTAAAATTTCTTGAGCGGGTTTCAGTGTAATTTTAAAATAAATTCTTTGAAATAATATTTTTTATATTAGATAATTAAAAAATACATTAAAAATGCATTAATTAAATGAATTAAAAGTTACGCAATTTCTTGAGTAATTTTGATATTCAATTTATGCGTGCTTTGAGTAATCCCATCTTTGATTCCTGCACGTTTTGATTTCTGCAAATTTTTATTAATGCGAATTTCGATTAATCCGAAATTAAATTTATGCGATCGTTGAGTAATTCCATTTTTGATTTCTGCAATTTTCGATTTATTTATTTATATTTGCGATTTTTTTTTACATTGGACTTATGCAGTTTTCGATTTAAGCAAATGACTTTGAAGTTCTCGTTTTATGTTGTTTTTTTAGGTACATTGTAATATGGCATATTGGTACATGGGAAATATGGCATATTTGGCATATTGTAATATTATTTACAATGTAAATATACAGTATATTTTTATAAACGATTGTAGATGGCAGTATACGTTCAATTCCCAGGTCCCTCACTTACTCAAACTCACAAAGTCACTCACAAGTGAAGCTAATATAAAGCGTATAAAAATATAATAAACGAACTGGTCATTTTAATGAATGGACTTAAATTTGCCTACCTTTTTAAGCGGAAAAAACGTTTTAAGCGGGTTTCTGTGTATTTTTTTTTAAAAACAATTCAATAATTTTTACGACTGTTTTTATATTAAAAAAATATAATTAAACTAATTTACTGCTTATTTTAACAAATGGACTTAATTTCACTACGCTGTACTTTTATTCCACCAGGTATAAAACTTAGAGGTATAAATTAACACGACATTTCATTTTATGCTTTATTTTTTTTTTACACATTCATTTTGCGGAACATAAACTTTTTTTTCGCTTTAAAAAGTTGAAGTTAAAGGTTTTGGTGGGGACATTTGTCGTCGGTATCACGACCTTTTTTTTTAGCGCGTTCGTAATTAAAGGGACAAGAAATTTCACCCATTAAGGGGCTTGGAAAACGATGCCATTGCCATCTGCGCTTGCCTCACAAGAAGACCTTGTATGTATTAAGAAGAAAATGAAGGAGTCTTCTTATGTGCCTTCATTTCCCCTTTTGGCTCTTCCCATTTTGCACTTCCCCCGTTTTTAGATCGAGGGGGCCAAATTTTCAACGGTTGCCGAGGAAACGGTCTAATGGCCAATGAACTGTCTCTTTTGCAAAAGCTCCAATTGATTTACGAGATCCATTATTCATACTATGGTGGTAGTAGCGTTGTTCCCGAACACTCGGAGCGTTTTGCGTGTCCTTTAAAGACGTATGGAAAAGATTTATATACATTTTTTTTTAAAGAGATTATTTTTTTATTTTCACTCTCTCGTCTATTCTTCAAACGTCTATTTTCACGATCTTTTTACCTAACTCTTGTTTCTGGTCTTATCACTTTTCTACCTCGAGGAATGTTAGCTTTCACCGAAAATAAAATAAAGGATAATTTTTTCTTTTTGCGAGGTAACTGATTGGGTTTCTTAGGTTGGAATCATTTTAACAGAATGAGTATTGGTTTGGACTTGAAAAACAAAAAGTTGACCCACGGGTGAAAAACTGTCGTTTTGTGTTGGGCTCGTTCTTTTTTGATTTTTTGCTAAATCGGCAAAACTTTGGATAAAGTAATTAAGTAATGGCATACCTAAGTGGTTGAGCGAGCGCGAATATAGATGAGGTGGTCTGGATTCAGATCCGGGTGTAATCGGATTGGTTTAACGTTTTTTTTTATTTTATTTGTCAATTCGAATTATACGGGAGTCAAAAGTACGATTAATGAACACACTCCGAATGATAATCGAAATGTTCAATTTGAAATGTATTCGCACTTTGATTTGGCTTTTTACAATGGTGGTATTTTTCACTGATCTTGACATTATAATTCAAGGGTCATTGCAATATTACATTGTAAACCATGTAGCTACCAAGCTGTATTTGGAAAGTTGTAGGACTATTTAGTCGGAATCCAGTATCATTTAGTTTATTTCTATCAATCCAACCGAAATTTCAAGATAAAAACAACGGAGAACTTTTATAAAGCTTCCAGCATAGCATCAGCGTAATGCAGTGTTGTGTACAACATTGCATTGCAGTGCAGTATGAGACATCGTCAGGAACTTTTTACCATAGTCGTGGTAAACTTTTTACCATAAACGTTTCTTGATTATCTTTTTTTTACATTTTATATTTTAATTCTGTCTGTTCGGGCATCACGCAAAAATTTACCCATGTTCAAAGATCGTGTAGATTTCTTGCCAACAGTGTCCAGCGGATTCATTTGTTATCATCTGTATATAACAACCATAAACAATTCGTGAAACCCGTGTATTTTTTATGTTTTGTTTTGAAATTGTGGAAACGGGTTATTGCTGACACGTTATCAATTTTTTTACAGGGTGTTAATAACGAAAGATTCAAAATATCGTAACATAACATTATTCGTCACTAAATGGCTACTATGATACCTTTCATTTAATAATCATCGTCATACAGTGATTCGTTGATGACAAAACTACGGACTTTAAATGTGTCATATCTGGGAATTGACACGACGACCTTGACAGTTTAAAATAATTGTGTTGACCTACAAAGTCGCAGCGGAATGTCATGTAAAATGTTTTTATATCGCTACATTGTTCGTTTCGGCGTGCATAAACCTGACGATCACACACACACACACACACACACACAAATCAACTTTTTCTGCAATTTCACCCTGTAACTTAAACCCAATATGTTCCAGTTTTTTATCAAAAGCTAATTGTTAATATTTAACCCAACTTCCGTTTTGTTTTGTTTTGTTTTTATTTCAAAATCACAATCCTGCTGAGGATGAAGCCCAATGCTTCGAAACATGTTCAGTTTTATAAGTTTTTTAAACAATAAATGGCAAATATCACAACAACAAAAAAAAACGTAATATTTCAAAATAAATTTCTAAATATCATTATACACATATAAAGCTTGAAAATCATGCAGATGTATATTTATTTATCATTTTTTATTAGGATGTTGTAAGGATTTCAAACTGATGTTGGTGTAATAAATAAGACTCGTGAGGGCTAACCAATTTTTCATAAGGATTAAAAATGAATGGCGAGTTGTGTTGTTAAAAGGTCGATTAGGTTTTCTACTTGAGATGCCACTTATCCGTTGTACAGCTATTCTTCTTTATTTTTATTTTTATTTTCAAAAATTAATTTTAGTACTAGTAGTGATGCGCATGATAAATGACCGAAGATTCAATGTGATATATTAAGGCTGTTATTCATCTCATTTTGCTTGAAGTGTCTTCTTCTTTTTCCTTGTTGGGGTGTTAAAATTCCCTAAACCCCTTATTAATTCCACATAATAACGTTTACGTTTGGTAACGTGGAAACGAAATTAATCAATCCATAAAACTTGGCGAGGGAAAAAAAAAGTTGGATTTAAAATTTTTTTTAATATTATTATTTGAGAAAAGGCGAGAACTTGACTCAATTTTAGGCTTGACAGATCCAATTACTCTTCGTGAGAATGATTTTTGGGATATATATATTTTTTTTTATTGTTTTATTATTTTTTTTATATATATAATCGAATTATTTTGTAGGGTAGAAAAAAACATCATTGTTGTTGATTACAGTTTTATTTGATTTAGTTTGTTTGAATGGGGAGTAATTGTGAGTTGAGCTGGAGAATTAGTTGACAAACTTTAATTGGTTGTTCGGCATCTTTTGTTGCTTAGTAAAAAATAAGCATAACGAAAATTGCTCAATTCCCTCAGGAAGTTGTGTTTTTATGTGTGTGTGTGTGTATTAAAATGCTTAATTAGGTTAATTATATGAAATTTAATCAAGGTTTTGTTTTCTGCGGAAAACAATAATTAAGGTTTATACCCAAAAAATTTTATTTACCTTTTTTTTGTTTCTTACTCTTTTTTTGGGGGGGGGGAGTTAAAGTTTTTTTTCAACTTAATATGTATTAAGGTTAACATGCTTTTGTAAACAAATTTTATAATGTTATTTTTATTTAGTTACTTTTATTTTATAAAATTTGAGGCTACCTGACACCCGTAATTGTTTGTTTGGCAAGTGGAGCAATTTGTAGACCACTGTAACGTCAGCCTAATCAATGAAAACTGATTGGCAAGAAGCTGATGTCGCGATTGTTCACAAATTGCTCGAATTGCCGCATTAAAAATTTTGTGTGACAGGAGGCCTTTACATAAAGAAAAATAAATGTTTATCGATTGTTTTTCTTTAAACAAAGAATTTAGTCAGTCGATAATTTTTTTTAACAAATAATTTTATGAACACTATTTTATACGCTTTATATTAGCTTCACTTGTGAGTGAGTAAGTGAGTGAGTGAGCTGGGAATTGAGCGTATACTGTTATCTGCAGGTGTTTATGATATACTGTATAGTTTTAATGGATTAAAAATTGCATAAATTCAGAACTGCATAAATTGAAAACCAAGGTCAATGTAACAAAAATCGCACGAATCGAATAGAAAGTTTCCGAAATCGAAAATAGAATTGTTCGAAACTCGCATAAATCGAATATCACATCACTCAAAGATCGCATTAATTTAAATTATAAATCGAAATTCGCATATACTACAATTTGCATTAATCGAAACTAGCAGAAATTAAAAATGGGAAGAACTCAAAACCATCATAAATCGAATAATAGTTCAGGATCGCATAAATCTAAAAATTCGCATAAAGCAAAACGATATAAAGCGTATTCTTAAAAAGCATTTTTAATGTACTTGTTAATATTATTGTTGACATTGAATCACAAAATAAATGACATTCACACATCTAATCGTAATGTTTTAATAAAAAACTTTTTTAAGTAAGAATTAATTTTTTAAATTGTTATCTACAGTATTATTATATATTTTTATTTGAAACCATTTTTGTTTATCGCTTTGAACTTTTGAATTGGTATCAAAGGGTAACGACAACGGATATTATTGATGTGCGTTCATCCGTTAGTTCGCAAAAAATATTTTTGTCAATTTCCTTAGCCTTAAATAATTTTATACATTTATGATATATGTATGTATATAATATGTTGTTTTCATATCTTAGATATCTAAGTGTTGGATGTTTTTTTACGGGGTCAAGGGGAAATGACAGAAAAGATAAACATCCGCTTATTTCGGAAATGATCTCTTTTTTTTTTTATATACAAAAAATTCATTGATTCGGTTCGATAAAAATGTCATTAATGATTTATTGGTGAGGCGGAACTAAATATAAATTACAACTCGTCTTATATCATATGTTGATAACAATCAATAAGTTAATATACTAGGGTAGGTGCAAGTTAATACAAGGTGCTCCAAAAGTCATCATCCCATTTGTTCGTTTTATAAGTATTTTTAATTTTTATTTTTTTTCACATTATTCACCAACTCCAGCACCAACTCCAACATTTTTAAGTACCATACCCACTTTTCATTTACTTTGGCGTATTTTCAAAAAAACAAGCGAAATTTGGTATGAACATTTTATTTTTTAACTCGATGCGTTTGAAAAACAAGGAGGGAAAAGTTTTACTTAAATTTGCTTACGTAGTTTTACTTAACGTTTCACTTAAATTTCAGATTTAAATAAATTAAATTTATATTTTTTTATCGTTTTTATTCAGTGTATAGGATCTGAAGTTTATTTTAAATTTAGTTTCAACAGTGAAAGTTTACCAACTTTGTGTTTTTCTTTATTTTCCAAACGGGTAACGTAAAGTACAAAAGTTTGAACAAAAGTTTGCTTTTTTTTTAAAAATGTACTTAAGTTAATTAATTAATCATTTTTTAGTGAAATTCAAATCCGTTCGTTAAAATGACCAGTTGATTCGTTTAATTATATTTTCATTATTTTTTTTTTAATATTAGCTCTACTTGTGAGTGAGCTGAGAATTGAACGTATACCGTCATCTAAAGTCGTTTATACTGTATAGTCCAATGAACTAAAAAACGCATAAAACGAGAACTGCATAAGTCTTTTGCATAAATCATAAGTTCTACGAATAAATCAAGAACTGCATATACAATGTAAAAAAAAATTCGCTTATACAGTATAAATAAATAAATAAAAAATTGCAGAAAACAAAAAACGAATTACTCAAAACTTACTTAAAACAAATATCGAATTACTCAGCAATCGCATACACTTAATTTCGCGTGAATCAAAATTCGCTTTCATCAAAATTCGCATAAATATCGAAATCAAAAATAGAATTACTCAAAACACGCATAAGTTAAATATTAAAAGTGCATAAGTTTTAAAACGCATAAATCGAAACATGCAGAAATCAAAAACTAATTTATTTTTTTTTGCATTGACAGAGGCTATAGAAAGAGTTTTAAAAGCATTTTTAATGTAACAAAAATGATACTTCAACAACCCACCTTTTACACCAGGCCCTTCAATTCTAATGAGTAATACTCATTGAACAGAATTCAATGATTTTGAGAGGAAACTACATTATTTTATTATTATTGTAACGTAATCAATTGGAATGTTTGTTTTTTTTCGTAAATAGGAACTGTTAAGTCATTAAGCAATTCATATGTTCGATAAAAAAGTACATTAATGAGTGACGGTGTTTTTTTTCTTTTATATATATTTTTTAATCGTGTTCAAAGCACCAGGATCCTTTTTCATTGCGATTAGAAAACGCAACATGTACCTGCTGTTAATCGTTGTATATCTGATTGAATATCATCAACAGCCTGTGTTAATTTTTCAGGTAAACATGTGGTAAGGCGTGCAATGCGGTTTCTACAACGTTCAATTCAACAACCATCCGGACCGAACTGTTTGTTCGAATTAGCTACTGCGTTTAGTAAGAAAGTTTCAGCTCTAAATGGTAAGTTGTTTTAAAACCGTATTATCTATTACACTGATTGGTAGGTGGATTACTTGATATTGTAGAGAAAAAAAAAATTAATAATCGGTTGTACGGTATTTTATTTCTGGTAGTTGATGATGGGTGGTGTGTATCATGTTCGATTTTTCATTCATGTTGGCATTGTGTTTTGTATGTAGGTTAATTGCGATGTATCTTGAAAGTAGAGCATGTTTAGGGAGTGTGTTGGTATTTTATTTTTTTGGTGTTTTGTTGTTGTTGTTGATGATGTGATTTACTTGAAGGGAGTGAGATTATGAGGAACTTGAAGGAAAGGTTTCTTAGAGTTTTGATAATGATTTACTCGGTAAGCTGAGGAAAACAATTTATTATTTTGGTTGGTGGGTTTTTTTTTTTTTGTAGTTGTTATAATCCAAGTTTTGTGTCGGGTTTCATTTTTTATCATCATTATTATTATTATTTTTATTTTCACCGAAATACAATAACGATCAATCATTGCACTCGATAAAATATATTGAAGATGATGTTTCGGTATGAACCAGTTAGTTTGTGGGATATATTGTGTCATATATTATTATGCAACAAATTATAACTTTTACATACGTATTCGTTACATGTAGATGTAATAGAATTTTAATAAGTTTTAATGTAAACTCACACAACTGAAAGTATGTAAATATACATACATTTCATGGACTTTTATAAATTGTACACATTATTTCCATTATTCATAAATTTTTATGGACTTTCTTACACAAGTCCATACATGCATATCTGTGTACTATTTAAATACAGAGAAACTTGTAAACGTGCTTTTCGCACTGAGAGCAGCAGCAGTTAAGTTCTGTTTATGTTTCGTTGTTGTCCTACACCTATATGCATAAGTTCGTATACAAGCCTACATATATGTTGTATATCTTATGTATATATGTACAGCTTAAAAATTAGGCCTATACGTATTACACGTATAGATTAAACATGAATAGACATGTTAATATATGCTACTCTGGTAAATGAACAGCGATTGTTTTATAATTGAAGGGGTTGGTGTGTAAAAGGGTATTAGATAATATTTTTGTTAAAGACTTATTTTAGAAACATTTTCGAATGTGTTAGATGCAATTCTACTATCCTAACACAGAATTTTGAGCAAAACAACAATATGTGCAAAGATATTAGTGGAAGAAGTGTGACGTAGCCCATAAACAGCAAGACAAAAGTTTTGATCTTTTAACCACTTTCCTCCGAAATTGTATTAACGTTATTTAACATCCTTTTACACAAGACCCTGCAATTGTAATGTTATAAGAGCATATATGTTGCGCACAAGGATAATAGGTTTAAATCTAATGTAAATTACAGTATATACAAACATGTAGAAAATTTTACTGCCATTTTATTGCTCATTTTGCACTAGTCTTTTCGTAATACTGTATCTTTTGAAGTTATTAGTGTGGGAAACAACAGCACTGCACGACGTAGTTTTGTTATTGATTGAGAAATACGTTTATGTAGCAAGGTTAGCGGTTTTTATTTTTTTGCTGTGTGCCTGATAACATCAGCAAAACGTTGATCCAGATATCGACTAAACGATAGTTTAAAAAACCGCCACGTTTCAAATTCACTTTTTATAGACGACACAAGTAGCTTACCTACTTGATTTGTAATTTATTTTGCTTAGTAAGAGGGTTCAAATGTTCGCGTTATATCGTATACCATAATCGTTATTTAATGAAACGAATTTTTTTTCGGCGTTGACAATCGTCAGAGATTTTTTCTTTCTTTTCCTCTTGGGAGTTAATTCAGAAACGAACGTTTTTCTACATCGCTTAATTTTTTTTCTCACACAGCCGTTTCGTGTATTTCATTGAGTCGTCGCCATTTTTTTTTCTCGCGTGAATCTTAGTGGGTTGGCAGCAACTCGAAGAACAACAACGACGATGATTACCATCACCACCACCAAAAACAACAGACAAGTGTAACTGCTTATTGGCTCGCGTCGCCAGCTGTCGATGTTTTCATTAACCCCCCATCATTATGTCGGTCTCGACACTACTGGCCTACTCGGAAGACGAGTAGTAACAGCTTGCCCTCTAGACTCCTTCTTTTATACACCACGTTACTGACACGAATGTGGTTTTGTGGACCCATCGAACCGAACCTCAAATGGTTGAACAAACTCGGGTACATTTGGCACTTCTCCAATTGAGCATGAAGTGTGTGTGTGTGCTTGTGCCAAAGAGAGTTTAATGCATCGATTGCGCATGGCAATCAATCGAATCGAAACCCGTGCAAGACTATTGCTCTTTAAATTGGTCGTT
>JAQIWH010004190.1:0-17630 GCA_034695005.1 Cryptops parisi | reverse complement strand
TAATTCGATGTTTAAAAGGCATTCATAAAAATTAATTAAAAAAGTATGTTCGGAAATATGTCTGAAACTAACTTCCCCAAACACTAGTAGTTGGCTGCACGTTTAAACAGTTACGTCTCGTCTTAATTTAACGTTGTAAAAAAAATGAAAACTATTAAGAGAATAAAAAAAATGCTGATGACTAATCAATGACACTTCAGACTTGAAGACACAAAAAAAAACTCATAAGCTTCATGAAATAATCATAATTCCGACAGCTAAATGAGCATGCCACCGATTTCCGGACTGCGTGTAGAGCTTATAGAAGTGCATGTCGCGGAACAAAGGCGTCCGATGATTACATCTACAATCTACCAAAAAGATATCAAAGGTACGACTCACAAAAAAAAAAAAATTGCAAAAGAGAAACCAGTAGAGAAAGTAGGGAAGAAGAAAAAAAGTCGAACAAATGGTGTTGTAATTAAGGTAATTAGCCGTCCGGTGAGGGCGGGTAAAATATGACGTCACGCAAAAACCTCGTTTCCATGACTGGTGATTGAACTGTGCAACTCGGTTTTTTTTTGCGATGTGTGTATGTGTCTGTGAGTTGAAATGTTTTCCTCCTTTTCAATGTGCGTGTTACACCCACCTTACGAAAGCATCGAATGGGAGTTATGGCTATAAAAGCTACTCGATATGACTTAACTGGAATGTAAGCGAAACGTTAAATAAACGCTATACAAAGTAATATTATATTTATAACATGTTACAGGCAATGTATCAAATCGATTAATATTCTTTTTTCAAATTCTGTACTTATTTTTAACAATAGTCAACACCAAAAGCCATGCTAATAACAAACATAATTGTCCTATGACGGGAAGTTTTTCATCCCGAAACTTTCTTTTGATGTTTTTAAAACAATACATGTTGTTCGATAATCATTTCCAACAAGGTATAATGCAAGCGTTGTTATTTATTATTAACATGTATAATATGGCTGACAGTAAACATAAGCGACAAAAAGTGTTTTAGAAGAACAGTTTTCAAGACGTGAATGATAGAACAATCGTTTAAAACAAGTGAATCAACTGTTGTTCAAAAATTCGAGAAAAACAAAACAATTTTAATAACAATTATAATTAACACGATCTGAGAAATCTAGTCCTGATGGACAGTAATCATTAACTAATCATAAAATAACTTAAGATGGGAAATTGTTATCTCGAAACATGTTTGTTTTTATTGCTTACAAAAACATTGTTTGAAAAAACTTTTCTAATACAATAGAAAGTATTGTTATTCGATAACGTAACCATCACATAATTCTCAGCAAAAAATATATAGGCTTATACAAACTACATGTACGCGAGTATTTACGTTAACATGAACATGAGTTCACATTTTCATAGTTTCACAAAAAATCAACATTTTATTTTTGTGAACTTATGAAAGTTTCTATAAAACTTCCACTAATGGAAGTTTAATCGTGCAACCAAATGCAACCAAGAATTTTAAAAACTAAAGTTAAAAATTTAAACAATAAACGAAACTAAATGTGTACTATAACACAGAAACATGTAGTTTAACGCTTCACTGAAAATAAACATAATTATGTATACGTGAACTGAAAGTGCGATTGAGTGAACAAAAACGTCTAGGCCTATATACCTATACAGTTTTAGTTTTGTTAAAATAAACTAAACGTTGACTAAACTTAAACTAAAGAAAGTGAATCATAAATGCGAAAAAAAGTTTTAAAACTAAGCTTGACTAAACCAAATAACTTAGTTGGTAAACAGAAGGTATTAAAAATACAACCGGCAAGCATGATAAATACAAAAATATATGCGCTAACAACAATACAGAAACGTGAAATGTAAATATAAATATATAAAGGGAAGTATACTTAGGAATAAAGGTGAATAATATCTTAGAAATTAATGTAAACAGGAGCATATACGTATAAAATTAACAGCGTAACAAAAACTTGTAACTTTCATGAATTAAAACAGAACATTCGGTTGCCGTGAAAAATTGCCAAGAAATACTGTATGTGCATTGAATCAACAAAATTATCCTATTAAAAAATAATGTTTTCTTACAATAAATGTCTTTGTAGAAAACATGTTAGAAAACTTGATGATGATATCTTTCATTATGAAAGATATTTTCCATCTTTCATTATGTTAATTATAATCTTTAAGTCACTGCTGTTTTCACTTGATTGATTGAATTCTCTTACATTCTAATTTTGGTTCTTATTGAACTGTGAAATACAAACAAACAAACAAGCATGTACAGTTGTTCCACATTAAAAATAACGCAAGATGCTTATCTCAAGTGAGCCAGAGGAATATTACGCTTAGTATTGCAGATAAGTGATTATAGTTATCTGGAATACGATCAGCACATTCGAGGGCAATACAATGGTTATTTTCATTGACCTTGACATTATTTTCACAAAAATAGCATTATTACATGGTCCAAGTTTTTAGAAAGTTATAGCCAAGATTCGATTCAGTGATAATCCAGTGTCATTTCATGTATTTCCAACAAGATCCAACCGCAATAATAATTGATACCAATTGAATGATATTGTTACATGAGAGTAAAAGACATGATGCTGCTACAACAGCTTTTCTGCAAGTCACTCATACTATGCGACGGGAATGGCATACTAGTGTTGTCTAATAAGTAACTTAACAATGTAATAATGTTAGCGCTAGACCACTTTGGTTGTAGCCAATCGTATCAAAGTAGAAGAAGATCCCAAATCAAAGTGCCTCAGAATATTTCTGGCATTCATTTGTGAACATGTATTTCATACAAGCTGATCTACTAGTGAACCCTAGATTTAAAATTTAAGTCATAAACGATAATCTGCGTAATTTGGAAAAATATTTCCCGTCATTATTGACAGGTTCACTTTTAGTAAATAATTATAAAAAATTAACAGAGTGAAACACCCTCTGTCATTCCACAAATTTATAACTTTCAATTCGCATTTATTCTAAAGTGGAATAACACTCACGATCCTAGTCATCATAATAACAATTGCAACTCGTACGAAAACCGGCATTGGAAAATGACAAGAAAAAAGCCATCAAAGATAATATTAACCGGAAATGCGTGTATTTTTTATTGTTAGAACTTAAGCTTTCAGTCGTGGAGTCAACAAATTCTTTGGTAGCAAACAAATTCCAATAAACGCGTGACCATTGGAACGGAAAGCATTAATGGTAGACGACGAAACAAATCAATTGGCGAAAAAAAAAGGATCCTCCCTCTACTTTGTCCATCCTTCTCTTCATTTTCTTTTGCTACTAAGTACGCATGCGCAAAGTATATATATATATATATATATATATATACATATATATATATATATACATATAAAAAAACTAGTTATATCGATTAAAGTCTTTTGCTGCCATAATTGGCACGTGCATCGAGTATGACCCAATTATTTTTTTTCGGAAGAGCATTGCATGAGACGTCGATTAGATATCTTAAGTGGTTGTATACAATTCCCACGCTTTTACACGTCTAATCGATACCGATGGATGATTATTGTAGAACAATAAGCGTTGGATGCGAGAATGAAACTGGAACTATTTGGAAGCATGATATCTCTGGATAAGCTGCCGATATTATCTAACACAATATATTTTTTCTGGTTTACGTTAAATGCATGGTTTATTAATAGACATAATGTAATAAATGATTAAGTTATTTTGACAATGGTCAATGTCCTTTTGGGTTCCGTACCTTGTGTAGGAACCCTATTGTTTTCGCTTTTGCTAAAATGGAGTGTTAGGACCATGTAGTTCGCAAACCGAAAAAGCTACCGACTTGAAATTTTAACATTTTATGTATTGATTTTACCCAAAATAACATGTTGTAGAAGGTTGATATTTTCTAGGTTCGCATATCTAAAGGTGGTCGACAAACAAATATTTTTCCACCTAGGCGTGTGGGGTATCATCGTTTAGAGCTTGTCGAGTACAATACGAACATATTGTTTAAAATTAAATTTGCATTAAAATGACGATGAAAAGGTGTCAAAGTTCATGATTTCAGATCATTTTTTACTTGAATCTGTATTTTTCGAGCTCTGTGGTGAAAACTTTTTACTAAAAAAGTAATTGTAAAAATATTTTGGTTTGACTTGAGAAATTTTGCTAATTAAAATTTGTATATATATATAAATAAAACCATGTTTAAACTCAAGAAGAATTGCAGACATTATAGTATCGGAAATTTGAAATATGGTTTTGTTCAGTCACCCTCAAACAAAACATCACCAATGTCTTGATTTGCCAAAAGTATTTTTCAATGAATCTTTCCAAATATCAATTTCAAGATGTTTTAGTTTAAACTATGTCTTCAGCAATTAAAATAACACGTTACAATAAATTTCTCGAGAGAGGGGGGGGGGGGGTAATAAATTTTTTTTTTCAAAAGGAGGTGATGAGTCAAATCAGTTTGAGATCCACTGCTTTAGTTCAACGACATATACCAATAACACAATAATGTCAAATGATTCGTGAGTTTTGACAGGTTCAAAACTCGACTTTCTCGAACGACCCGTTTTGCGTCAAGTCTGTTTTAGAAATTATGTGATCCAAAATTCTAAAATAAATATCCAATGTCGAACGTTCTGTAGTTGAAAGACAACTCCTAATTACACGGATATGTGAAATAGTTTGTGAGTTTTGACGTCTGTCAAACTCGTGAAATCGACGACTTTGAAGACCACTTTTGCTCAAGTTCTGTGGCAGAAACTATGTGGCCTTAAATTGTGAATATATGACCAGTGTCGGAAATATTCTGCACTTCAACAACAAATAACATGAAAATGTCAAATAGTTTGTAATTTTTGACCCGCTTAAAATACAAGTTTTCGACGATAAGAAAGATCGGTTTTGTGTCAGCTGTTTCAGAAACAACAACATTTGCTAATTACACAGCATACCAATGTACGTAACCCTTGGTGTGCGAGTCACACTCTTACTTGATCTTTTTATTTCAACTGCACACGATATTATGTACAAAAATTTCCCAGAAAATTTAAATAAATTTTTATTTCATTTCGGGTACTTTTGAACAACCCTCATATAAGAAAGTTGTGCTATTAAAAAAGTGAGACTCAAAAATTGAAAATTATTTGTTCTGTTTTTTGTTTTACAATTATTGCAATTAATTAACTTATCACTGTGTAACAGTACGGAGTACTTCTAGTTTCAATGATAAAACCAGAAATTTCATAAGAAAAATGACATATTTTATCAAAATAAAAAACACAAAAATGTTTCGGATGTCAACCATTTATCTTCAGTGTGTTCAGTTTTTCAATATACAAGTGCACATATCTCTTATCCGTAACCGTACGGATAAGACGTGTTTAGCTTGGAACCAAACATGTTTTGGATTTCGAGATTGCAGCATTTTTATATTGTGCAGTACAGTGAACATTGAACATATATCCTAAAACTAACAGTATAACATTGATGAGTAATGTCAATCACATTGATATTTCTACAGTGAACCTAATGAATATTCATATTCAGTGGGGGTAAATAAAACTAAAACTAAAATAAAATATGACACTTTATTTATCTACATAGTACTAATAAAGTGGTAAATAAAGTGGGGGTAATCTCCATTGGGCAAATTTTTCCGTTTTCAGAGCTTTTCGGTTTTCAGAAATTCGGAACAGAGATTGTGTACTTATATTAAAGAAAATGTGCACATCGAAGATTAACACTCAGAACACATGTTTGTATATCTAATATTAATGTTGGCTTTATTACTCGCTAATTATTTAGTTCTATCACTAAAATGATGTCTCTAAAAACTAACTAACTTTTTGTAAAATGGTACCGTATAGTTTTTCACATACATTATACGGTACAGTATAATACTTTTTCCGGAACGTGTTTCAAAGTTAATGGTTTTGTTACATTTTCTGTCATGTTTCAGCATGCCTTAGTGACCATCTGATAGCAACATTCCATTCTCCGTAAACGGTTTTTTTTCCTAGTTCTGACCATAACTTTTAAAAGCTTTGGTTTTATCATCAGTGAAAACAAAATATGAGCGGAAATGAAGGTTCCGTGAAACAACACCAAGAATCTGGTTTTAATGTACGTACATAGGAACAGCGTCGGACATTTCCGAATTTTACGACCCCCTCATTCATGAGCTCTATCATCAACGGGTCAAATGACCACTCAACGCCATGACAAGAAAGGGTCGTCTCCAAAAGGGTTCTTCTAGCAGAATTTTAACATGAATGGGTCATGTGTGTGTGTGTATCCAAAACAGTCGTCATGGTCCTCACACTCATCTTCACTCTGGTCATGATCCCTATTAAAAAAGGTTAAAGGTCTCTTAATGGGGGTACATTGCAATAGAGAGTCCTCGTCTCCATTGCACTAGGAATAATGGTTTACGGATGGCTTTTAAGAGGCATTCGAGATATGGAAATGGAGAACCCAACTGGGCAAGACCATAACCGTTTCCTTCGACACTAGAGGTCCACTCTGATGAAGACGTTAAGCAACAAGGTTCTACAAAGTGTAAGAAAGACATCATGCAAATATCGTGCGAGGTCAACTCGTCTACTTTCATTGTGAGTGTCTATAAAGATTATGGTGGCATCAAGGCATCTAGTAGGTATAGTATAAAATCTTAATACATGACGTTGGTGGAAAACTGTGTGGGAATTCGAATGACGTCAGGTTTAACACATGAAAAAATGACATTGAACGCACTCGGGGTATTGATTTTTCCCTCCAAACTCCATAATAGCAACAAAAAATGCCAATTACAAACTGCATGGTTATCTTATCTTGCGATGGAACGGGTAGACAAAAACGTATATTTGATTTTTTTATAGATGATAAAAATACCTGAAATAAACATAGAACTAAATTATAGCTATAAATATAACGCATGAAACATTGTTTTCCACAGTTCGTCCGACGGTCTATTTATGCCATCAGACTTGCCACTTGGGAAGCGCAAATGTGATAAACGGTTTTAAGACACAAATTGATTCGACCAATTATCCCAAATTTAAGTTGATGTATCAAACATTGTCATTGAAGTAAACAAAAATAAATATTTTTAAAATATTTTTTATTTAAAAAGAAACAGGTAAGAACTAATCATTCCAACGTTTATTAGGGTAGAGAATTGCAGATCATTTTGAAACATGATATTTTGAAACATCAATGAAATGCCTTACCAGTATACATACGTCGCCTGTTCTCTCCTCTAGTGTATAAAAAATCAATGTAACCAACAAAAAATTTAACTCATTGCTTTATAAACACATCAATTATGCTGACTAAACTTATACTAGGCCTACTACTGTAGTTATTGATAATTTTGTATTGTTTTTAAATGAAAATAAATAAAATAAAACATATTTTTTATTTAAAAAGTGTCTGTCTTCAATACAGTGTCTTCAAGTTCAAACAAACTCCATTTATTGGAGAACCGATCAGCTTTACTTGTTGATGAAGACATGTTTTCGACGGTCATTACATCTCATCTTCAACAATTCAACTCCTGTTGGTTTGTGTGTTTTTTTCAGAAAAAAATATCAAGTAATTTTTGTGTGAAAAAAAAAAACAACTTATCATTTTACTGATGTCAAAAGTGAATCGCTGAAACATGTTCTAATCAAAAATGAAAATTTAATTTACCCTGCAAAAACTATCTGATATTGGAAAGAAAAAAAACTATGAAAAAAGACGCCAGAGCAAAAATGCTGAAGATGAAATGAACCGTCTGAAGCCAAAGGAAACTAACTGCAAATTTTCGTGTTTGGTTATTATTGATCTATCGTAACAAACGTCGTTTCAGTAAAATATAGACTGGGCGCAATCTAGATTTTACTGGCAATTAAAACTAACGTCCAACGTTCAGGTAAGAGTCATGTAAGATAAATATTGAAGACAAAGAGATAAATATAGGAAGATAAATGTTGTAAGATGTAAGATAAATATTGAAGACTGAGCTGAGCGTAGGTTCCAAAGCTTAATTGATTCTATTTTCTCAATTTCCTCAAAAAGATGAAAAATTACGGTTAAGTCCCTTTGCTTCAGAACTCTGAAACAATCTCGAAACATGTTCTCTTAATTATAAGGTGGTCCATAAGTCACGATACCGTTAATAACTTTTTAATATATTTTAAATTATTATTTATGTCGATAAATTATGGCTGAAAATATATTATGGAAAAATACACGATGGAGCAACGTGTAAAAATCAATAAATTTAATTTAGAAAATCACTCCTCTATTTTAAAGTTCGTTAAATTCTGTTTTCAATTAGCCTTTATGTCCGCCCGATTTGACCAGCACCAGAGACTTTTGTCTTTGAGATTACTTGAAAATCAGGTATACAGTACAGTGTATACTGTAGGGCACTGTACGTTTCGGAACAAAATTCTATACGTTCCGGTATGAAATTCAAGCCCTAAATCCGGATACGTTAAGAGTTGTAATGGAAAATGCCGTAGATAGAGCTTGTGTTTGTGAAGCGGAAAATGGGGGTCATTTACGTGAGATTATTTTACATACACAACTCAAAACAAAATTCCATTTTCTGTCCTTCATTATGTAAACAAATAAATAAAAATAACTAAGAAACGAAAAAGTTATTAAAGTTTTAAATGTTAATATGACTTATGAACCACCTTGTATTACTCTTACAATAAAGTTCGAATGATTTGAAGACTTCCATAATCGTCAATATTTTTTCATTTTTATGATGTACACATGTATTCTTGTAGTTTGTGTACAATATTCTTTTAGTTTCATGATGTACATATGCATTCTTGTTATTTGGGTACAAAAAATATATTCAGATGCGATCATTCGGATACTGTTCAGAACGGCAAGGAAATCGTAAAGTATCTTTGCATTCCGATCAATACCGGAAGTATCGTATTGACGCTGGTTCACATCTATAAACCTACAAAACCACTTTTTTTTTTGTAAAAACCAAAAAAAAAAACTTTGCATATTACACGCCAAGCCGAATTCTGATCTCATATTGGAATATTGGCTTTTCGCTGCCTCGTCGTCCAATGACTTTGGTCGAAACAGTAGTATCGTTCATCTCTCTCTCTCTCTCTCTCTTTTGTTGTTGTGTTGTCTTCCATAAAAGGAAGTCGAGGTCAAAATGCACTTGTCCACCAACCACGACCTTGTTAACCTTAACTATATCCAGCCCTCATCGAGTTAAAAGAGACCAATCAGCTGCGAAAATAGACTTTCTTGGAATTACCATCCTGTTGCGAAATGGCGGGTAATGTATATGTCATAGTCAGCGTTCAAGTGGCGCATAGTTTTCGTCCCTGCCACTAATCACGTGACCTCACTCATGACCCGGATCGAGCATCACGAAGCAACGATCCAAACTTGAAACGAGCAATCCTTTTGCTTTTAGGCCTCTAGGGATTGCGCAACGAGACCATAAGGCGAAAAAAAAAAGGAAAAGCAGAAGCAGAAAATTCTGTTTTTATTTTGCTTTCGTTGCGACTTTTTTATTTATTTATTTATATATTTACTCGTTTTTATGAGATTTTTTGTAAGAAATATTAGAAAGTTTTGAAAATAAAAAAGATCTTTAGCTAGCGTGTTGTCAACGTTGAAAAAAAGAGGAAAAAAAACAGAAATCGAGACTGACTCCTGGTTTTGGTATATTATTTTTTTCAGTTTCAACTTTTTTTTTGTCAGTTATTTTTTTGTTGTTGTTGTTGTTGATAGTGGAATTTGTTAGTAGATTAAAAACAAAATTTCTCTTTGAAGGAATTTACTGAGATTTTTAGTTATTTTTTTTTTGGAAGGTGAAAAAAAAATGAAGTCAATTATGATGAACTTCCCGAAAAAAAAACTGAGCTATACTTTTTCGATGATGTCGAAAATCAACGTGAAAATTACGATTTCCGCTCGAAACATGTTTATTGTATATTCAAAAGTTTATACAGTATAACGATCGAAAAATTAGTGTTGAAATAAACATGAAATAGACCATGAACCATTAAACTAGAAAACTAGAAAACGCCTCTATAAACTAGAAATACTAGAAAACGCCTCTATAAATAAACTAGAAAACGATAAACTAGAAAACGCCTCTAACATCCCTTTGATGACATAAAATATTTTATTTAGAATGTAATTACACTTAGTGAAGAATATAAGTTCGCTTAATTGCATCACGTGATTTAATCACCACAATTTGTTTTTCCATGAGATTAATTTAGTTTTTAAATAAACTATCCAAGTGGAATAATGGTAACTCAAAAACTGTAGTTTTGAGAAAAAGGGCAAAAACATCTGGCACCTTCAAATTTAAGATTAAAAAAAAAATCCTGTTAACTGTATATTTATAGAAGAAAAATAAACAGATTTTACAAAAAAAAAATCTGCTAAATTTAGTTGACAAAGTTACAGGCTGAATTAAAAATGCAATCACGCCGTTTGTTCCAAATATCGTGTCAATTTATAAATCCGTTTACGCAGATTTTCCAAGGTATCTTTTCCATAGTTTTGGAAGTGACACAAGCGAATGAAACAAATCAGTATACAAAACGACAAAAAGAAAGAAATGACAAAAAATTTCAGATTCATAATATAGTCTCGTTCGATATTCTTGTTACAGAAAATCCGAAAGTGCAAATTGAATGCAATCCAATTGCGTCTTTATGTTATAGACTGGTCTAAAACAGTCTATAGCAATTCAAATATATGCATTTTAAGAAATAACGACGTACGTGGATTTACGTCGTTTTTTTCACACAATTTCCCAATTTAGCTTTCTTGTACAACACAGCTAATAACTTAGCTACAGCTTTGTATTGCTTTCCTGCGAGAAAAACGTATTTGCTACAGCTTTTGAAGGCTTTCTGGCATAACACCACGCATAACTAAAATTAATTAAAAAAAATACTTATGCAGATGTAAAGTGAATAAATTTTACCGAATAGAATTTTTAGCCTTGTAGGTATACTGATACAGTACTTTGCAGCAAGCTTACGAAAAATGTTTTGTGGTTAGCCTATATATAACTAACTACTGGAATGTTTTTATGAACAATAATAAATTTCTGCTCAAACACTGCATAAACATTTTAAAACCAGTCATTTTGGTGTTTTCCCCTCTGATAGTGTAATCCGATGCGTTCCTCACCCCTCACCCCCAGTGACACCACTACGCTACAAAAAAAAACCAAACAAAATCGTATTATAGCGATTTTCTTTTTCGAATAAAACGAGCCCCATTTGGAAAGATGTCTCTCTCGTCTCATATTAACAAATTTTCGTATACAGTATATAAGCAACTTGCAGTATTTTAAACATTTACATAAGGTCGAACCGGAAAAAAAAAAGTTCCGTTCCACCACTTTACGCAAATCTATAAAACTACTGCTTTCGATCATAAATTTCGTAACATAATTAACATTTCATTCCTTGTGTTTTAATAAACGTCATATCTATTTGGACAAAATCCTTTATCGCTTTAATAATTCATTCGATAATAAGCAGGTGTACGCATTTTTTAACATTGCTTTTTTTTGGTTCACAAATAAAACTGAAAATGAAAAAAACAACATAGAAAGTAAAACTTGACCTAACCGTCGTAAAAGTGTAGACATTTGGTCGCAAACTGCTTCACTTAAACAAATTGCATTCATTTGCTTGATGATGACATTGAAGAAAACAAAGCCTCGCATTTTCCGAATAATCCACTAAGACAAATTTCGCACGGTTTTAAATGCTACGCAGGAATTTATCAACATTTCAAACTGAGAATAAAAATGTGCGAAATTTTCTTCGCAAGAATGTTTTAAAAATTCGTATTTTTCAAACACAGTTTGTTCGTACTCATTTATAAATTGCTACAATTCGCCGTGGCAAATTTCATCGTGCGCCAACATCATCGCTTATACATGTTTCGAAATGAATTAACGCTCCAACGTGTGCGGAAAACGAAGACATACATTAAAAAGAATGTTCACACTCAGATAATTTCAAGTTTAAATGATAAGACAACAACTCGACGAAATTCACACAAAATAACTTACCACGTTCGTATTAAAAAACAAACCGAATCTACATATAAAATGTAAAATTAGATTGTTTACAACGGTTATATGAATATTATAATGCTTGAAATAACGTCAAATAACGTCTGAAATAACGTCTTGAAATAACGTCATGAAATAATAGTGCTTGTAGTGTAAAATCCGTTATTTTACGAAATGCACTTCACCAAAATGAAGTAAAACTTCCTCTGTCCCAAAATATGGTTCACATTATATTGTCCCAAATTATGACTTTTTGTCTCAAATTATGGTTCATATTTCGCTTATACATGGTTTTTTTTACAAGTTAGGTTAAGTTTGTTTAACTTAACGGAACTATATAAATGTATTTAGATGTTTGTTGGTGTAAAGTATATTGTTGTGCTGTATCACGTGCATCTTGGCTACACAAAATAGATATTAAGCGTCCTTCATGGCGGATGTTGCCCTTATTTATGGGTCAAATAGTTGTCGAGCTTTTGTTGTATCTGCCCAATATTCCATTCTGTTGATCAGTCACCAAATGTTTTGATTTAATGTCTTTGCTACGTGGATCACGATTTTCTGATATGTTCATTATTGCAGTCACAACGTGAGTCATTTTGAATTGCATGCATTTTAACCTGACATGACACTGTCTAAAAAAAACAAAACAAATTGCAAGTTCTGCCAACTAACTTACATAAATCGGAAAAAACATCACGTTAAGATTACTATAAATCAATACCAAAACTGTCCATAATTAGAAAGTTTTACATGAAACGTAATCCACATTTAAGATTAAGTTATAATAATTATTTTATTTATTTTTATTTTTATTTATGGTTTAACATTTTAAATAATTTCCACTTACAATAGTTGAGAGCAACATCATCCTTTACAGTTATAAAATATGAAATCCGCTATTTCATGAAACACTTAGCTATTGTGTGAAATACATTAAATGTGTGGAATCAATATACAACTTTAAATACGAAATTAACACATAATAATCACACGTGATTCGCTGATGCTAACGATTTGTTACTGAATCAACATTGTGCATCTTGAATTTTCATTTGCCAAGTAGCAACCTGAATAAACATCGTTGGCACAGAACAGTCATTAAAAAAAAACCGATATGTAGAGATGGGTATCAAAACATGATGGCAACGTTGCGATATCGTTTATAGTATAAAAGTAAATGTACAATACCGGAAAAAAATGTGTCAAAATATAACATCAAGAGTGCCAAAAATAGCCCCAACATTCAGCTATCGTTTATTTATCGATTACAAACGTGTACACGATTCGATTTTCCAAGCAACATAATTTGGTGAGAATGCGTGTATGATGATGGATTACTGGGATTTGTCGTTCTAAAACGAGAGTTTAATATTTTTATTTTAATCCAAACTTTAAAATTTGTTTATCATAACGGTTACCAATTGGTTCGCATATTAAAAATGTATTATCAACAACGTTTTAAGTATTATTGCATCTGGATATTTGTTATACAGCTTTTAATCGCTCAACATTGTTTAACATTGTGAAACTTCATTGATTCGTAATTTCCGTACAACCTTTAATACTATACAAATCAATACAGGTATTAATATTTAATCTTTATAGATATTTAATGTTAGACTAGGGCTTTTTAAAATATAAACCCAGTTGTAAGATCCAAAGTCAAGTAGAAATTGTGACTTGATGTTACCTGTCATTAGTAATGATTATGTGATAAAAAAATAGAATATCCACTCTTTATGTGAGATGATAATTTTATGAGGACGTTTAAACAAAAATTTTAAAATAATACCATACAAACATTATTTTGAATTACAACTACAATCCAAGAAACTAGATTGTTGTCATGTGTTTTCTTATTAATAGCTTCCTCAAAAACTGGTTCATTCACACTATTATAAACCAGAAATAAACCCCTGAGGTTGGTATGTTCAACCACAGGGTGTCTAAAGGTAAATCTTGGGTTTATGTTCTTCTACAATTTTAAGTTTACTATCACATTAGTTACAGCTTATGTTTATGCAGTTCATTGTTGTAATTTAAATTTGCCTTACGTTATGCAGTTCATTGTTGTATTACTACTACTGTTATGTAGATACATAAATATAATAAATGGTACATACATATTTACAGTAATATTCACTATAAATATTATTATAAATAAACCAAATAATTTATCTCCTGCAATTAAAGAAAACAACATGTTAATCTAGTTATCAAAATTGGATCAAGGTTATGTAATTTTTAGATATGCCCGAATGAATTGGATATACGGATTATTCGCTGACGGTAATAATATAAAAGATCCATATTAAGATAATAATCTGTCAATTATTCAGCTCAAAATCTCTCCGCAGAAACTGGTTAAAGTTAGATATCCAGATTATTCTGCTAGATGAATACCGGATAACTGAGGAGTTTGCATGGTAATCTGAAAATGGGAATAAAACCGCCTATAGGCTCCATCCATTTTCTAACATCGCTGACACTAGCATACGTTTTATGGGAGAACGAACAAGTGATAGAAAGTGGAAGTGAATGTTGTGGCATCTGAAGATACACATTGCCTTTGAAAGAAAGTGCGTTTACATCGACATAATAAAAATAAATAAGTCCACATTGGGAAAAAGAGATGACCATTTTAAGTTTGAAAAGAAAATTTGAATTTCATTGAGTGAAAATAAGAAATGTTTTAAATCCAAGTTTTGAAGAAATATTGCGATATTTACATTTGAAGTAGAGCAGGAGTCCAGCGACGAGGACGAAGACGACCAAGATGATGATGAGCAGCAGCAGGAGCACAGTGAGGCGACCGAGCGGCCACCCACAGAGGCACGGGGTTTGGTCGCGCTTGGTGCCTCCTCCTCCGGGATCGGCAAAGTGATCGGGCATATCCTTGGTTGAGTCAAACTTGAACGGGATGACCATAGCGGAGTGCGGGGGCGGCGGCGGGGGGTACAACACGGGGGGTGCCGTGGTTGCCCATCCACCGCTGGCCGAGGGGAAAACAGCTTTTCCCTCTCAGCGACGACTGCTGTTGCACCGCATAACAACCACTGCCACCACCACCACCACCACTGCCGACAACAACAACAACAACGACGACGACGGCAGCCTAAGTCTACCTCGACAACACGTGGTGGCGATTGCCCCCTTCGTCTTCATCGTCGGCGGCGTCTAGCCTCAATCCAACACCGAGCATCGCTTAGTATCTCGAAACTGGTTGCTAACTTCGTTCCACGCTCCTCTCCATATCGTCTAACCACCCGCACAAACACACACAGACGCACGCACGCACTTAAACCTACACACAAACACACACACGTGAAGAGCGAACGAACCCGCCTTTATCCAACGGTGATGCAATAAATATTTTTTACAAAAAAATCTAATCGGCTCTAATCACACCCACTCACACATGGACGTTGAGGTGGTAGTGTGTGTTGTATATAGGGTTTGATGGCGCAAACGGTTGCGAGCGATGATGATGAGACACACTTCCGCAGCGAGAGGAGGAAGCAAAGCAGCTTCAACCTGAGAGACTGGGTGTTATATATGGACGAGTGTGGGTCGTGCGCGCGTGTGTGTGTTGCGCATCCACTGGGGTTGCAAGTTAGGAAGCAACAATGAAAGCCTGAGAGATGGTGCGGGATCGCAGCATCCGTTGAGGGGGGTGCAAAAACGACCTAGACGACCAATGGCATGGGAGAAATGAGTGAGAAAAGAGCCTACACACACCAACGCCACCTGCAACAAGCCTCTTCTCCCCTCCCTGCCAGTTGCACGTGGACCAAGCTCGAGCTCACTCGCACTTTCTCTCGGCTCGTGCCCGCCGACGTATGGATCAGTTGAGAAATTGACGTGCGGGGGCGCGCGCAACAACGAGACGGAGAGTGCAATAGAACGAGGCACGCGAAAGGCTTTGGTGCGCGTGCTCCGAGGCGAAGCAGCACGTCAGCACTGCTTTCGTCACGAGCCTCCCTTGTGCAGTGGCACCTGACTTGCGCGCGCCCTGTCTCGAATCGCCACGTGACGAATGTATGATTCGGTTCACCACCACGTTTCATATTCCAGAACCCCGTGTTCGGCAACGATGATGTACGGAGGTTTTTTTCTGAATTACGAAACCCTAAATTTAACGGACTTTTAACCGTTATTGACTACAGACCATGTACTATCATAAAGTACTGTACAAAAATTATAACACGCAAATAAAAAACACTTACGTTTTTATATTAACCTTTTAACGTGGAGTGATACTGTTCTTTTCTTAGCGAAAAGAACAGTAACACTGATTTATGTAAAGTGTTTATTTGGACAGATTCACAACAATAAGTGATTGTACAGATAAACTATACATAGCTAACTATAGTAGTTTATTTATTTAAGTTAAATGTTCCCGGGAACTAGAATATGTTTAAAAACTCACAACAATGACTGGTTACTCAAATGAACTATATGTATGTAGTAAACTGTGTATACAAAATAAATATATATATATATATATATATATATATACCGTGTGTGTGAATATATTTGCATTATTCTGAATATATATCGTGTATATATTTGTACATTTTTGTAGACGTCGACAATATCAATGTCTTACAAATTCATTATCGTTTATTAAGATTTAATAGAATATATTATCAGAATTATATATAATGGTAATCACAATTTTAAATATATGTAATCAAATGTCACACGATTAATTTAAAGATTTCATAACAAAAAGACTTCATTTATTTTGATCTAATTCATTTCCAATTTCACATATCTCTATTATAGAAAGCAAAATGTTATGTTAATGTAATTAGAATATGACAAAAATATGGAATTTTTATTGAAATATTATTACATTTAATTCTTAAATTGAAGGCTTGCCCCGAATAACGTTGCATGTAATAATTCATAGTTTTGAGTAAATGGCAAAACAAGTATTCAGCAACACATTGATTGTTACATATTAGATGCCCAATTTCGAAGTGATATATGTATGTTTTAGGTAGGTATGAGTTTGTCTATTGACAACACTAGCTAAGCCCATATACGAGGCACAGTTTTCCATAATAATCTCAATATTTAATTTTTGTAACATACAATGTTATTCCGGGCAAGCTTTCAATTGTATGGGAACTACTTTGAAATTGCTGCCTGAATGGGCTTCTCTGCTATACATATTTGCACTGCGTGGAAACAACAATCGGGGGGAGCTTTCGTGTCATTTTTATTGCTTTGTTTGGTTCACTTACGAATGCTCAATTAACCGCTATTTTTAATTATAAATACCGTAATTAAAAGCGCTGAAAGTTTATGTCTACAAAATTATAATAAAATTTAACGTATGATAAAATATGATCAACCTATATCATCAACCTATATCAAAATATCATCCCTACATGTATTTATGTCAAAATCTCTCGGAAAAAACATATTTTGCACCGATAAACTATTATTTTATAACCATTTCTTGCAAATTGGAATAGTTTCCTGTTTGTAAAGATCCCAATGGGATGTAAAATACCAACAAAAAAAACATA
>JAQIWH010004189.1:0-17632 GCA_034695005.1 Cryptops parisi | reverse complement strand
AGTAGTATATATAATATGAATAATCACACACAAGACGTATTTTTAATCTCCCAATTGTAAACGGCGCACACAACGGGCTTCCATCCGGCCCCCTTGTCGCGCGTGTAATTAGTGTCGGCTGAGGGCGGGGGGACAATCAGAGAGGTGAAAAACTGAGGAAAAGGGGGGAGGAAGAGGGACCGGATGTATTGTGTTCGAGTCACGTGCTCGGACAACTTCTGAACAACAACGGTCCATCTAGCGATGTGTGCTGCGTCACGTCCGGCAAACCGAAAAAAAAAGCACACATACAGTGGCTACACCTTCAAATGGCGCCCGATGAAAAATATATATAAAAAAAAATGATAATAATGACAATAAAGAAAAGGTTGTGGGATCGACGCCGTCATTACAATCCGTTTTATAGAGGTCGTTTTTGTGTTTTGAGTGACGGTTTTCGCTCGTTTCGTTGAGTTTTGGAACACGTGCGCGGAAGGAAAGGAGGAAATGTGAACGCAATGTATTATGGGAGAGGTCAATTAAACAAACGTAACAGATTGGTAAACGTTAAGTTGGTGAAGTAAGTAATATTGGTTGAGTAAACTTGAAGAAATAAGAGTTAAACGTTTCGCGAAAAAAATTGACAATATTTTTATAACGTAGTTTTCTTCACAAAAAACTTAAATTGTTTACGGAAAACGTAATTTGTTTATAGAAAATAAATCAAGTTGAAGAAAACCTGTGTAATTTTGTTAAGGAAAACAATTTTTCACACGTGAAAATATTTGTACATTTTTGTATAAAAAATAAAATAAAATACAGTAAGCTTCGATTTATTTTATACCGAGTTTCTTATACTGTAAGATATTTCGGTATTATGCGAAAACAGATATTTAGCTGCTCATTAAGGACTTGTTGTATATAGCTGAAGTACCTAATTCAATATATAGTGAAATCCGGTTATTATAATCACGGATAATGTTATCAATCGGCTATAGTTATGATAATCAGTCGGTCCAAAAACACTGTTTAATATGTTCTTATCTATTGTTTAATGTTATCAGTCGGTTATTGTTATCATAATAACCGGATTCCACTGTATCATAAAGTCAACGTCCAAATTTGTTATTATAATGATCATTGTCTCGTTTTAAATTCTTCAATAAACGTACTAACAGCCATTTAACACAATACATTTGAAGGGCTTCGGACAATATAACGGTAAGCCACACTTTCGAAATTGTTCATAAAAGTCGTTTTACTGATGAGAAACTTCGTAGAGTACCACATTAAGCAACAAGATAATTCTCTATATTATGTTGCCGTTTTCTGGAAAATCCAGGAAGTGGTAAAGTAACAAGCTAGAAACAGTAGCCTACTGAGAAAAAGTTTGGCTTACCATTATGCTGCCCGAAGCCCTTCATTTAAACTCGAAAATAATGTTGAAGCATTTCTCGCTTCACTTTCCTTTAAAAATATAGACCGTATACTACGAAAAAAATAAAATTTTAAAAAATGTATTAAAAGTAAAAGCAACCTTAATTACAACGTCATGTGATTTTGAGTCAGATTATGTATCCTTCGATCAATAAGTAATCTCATCGTGCAGCTGCATCATACTTTTCCCCTTTCAATCCCCTCTTTTTTTCTTGTTCCAGAGATTGGGAAGGAGGGGGGGAGGCTTATAAACCATACTACATACTAAATCTCTATAACTCGAACTTTTACGAGTTTTAGGGGGGGTTTCAGAGGCGGAATGTTATGACAGTTGAATGACATCAATCTCGCAGTTGACGCCAACCATTCACTTTTAAACAACACCATTCAACTTCTTCTCGGAAGAAGAAAATAAAGAATGAAATAAGATGAACCTAGGTTGACAACATTCTATTTTGTGGGTTTCCTTAGTTTCCGGTGTAAAATATAAAAAAAAAGGGGAGGGTTAAAGGTCGTCGGATGGTGTTCCCCTCACCTTCCCACACAGAAGACAATTCTGTCACACTTCCACCGGGGGGTCATTTCTCCTCTCTCTCTTAGCCCCCCTCCTCTTCTTTTTTTTTTCTAAAACCCCTTTCTTGACCAGTGGATAACAATTAGGTCCTATCATCCATTGGTCGTGAAGAGATCACGCTTTTTAAAGATTCCATTCAACACTCTTTTCGAGAGCTTTATCTTCTTGCCACACTGTGCAAAGAATAGTGGCTTGCAACTTAAAACGTTGGTGGATATAGCGATAAGGAGGATATAAGCGATAACCGTCGATTTTCACACAAACCCCTCAACGAGTTTTGTCATATAAACTGTAATTTCTTAACAACTAATCGAATTCTTGAACAAACAAAAAAAAACCTTTGTAGAAACACAACTACCGTGTAAAATTGAAGGGCTCCGGACAATATAATGATAAGACCACTTTTTTCAAGAATGACATTTTTTACATCAAACTGTCCCCCAATACGGCACTGTTTCTAGCTTGTTACTTTATCACTTTCCAGATTTTCGAGACAATGACAGCCTAATGTAGAAAATCACCTAGAATGTTCAGTATGGTACTCTATGGAGTTTCTCACCTGAAAAACCGCTCTCCTAAACAATTTCAAAAATGTGGCTTCGCATTATATTGCTCGAAGCCCTTCAATTCATTTTCAAGAAACTTCCACGATACTGGACAATATTTACTTCGAAATTCCATGAATGGAAACTTCTTTATAACGCTGTCAGAATACAGTGGATTCCGCTTAAAATGTTTTCTCGCTTAAAATGTTTGTTCGCCTTCCGAGATTTTTTCCTGTTATTGAGGTAAGCTTCTATGGACTAACTGGTGAGTATAGAAGTTCAGTAATAGGAATTTTTCTACAGTTTCAAACTTCATATCCGATTCGTTTTTCTTTATGGCATCATTGAAGCAATTTTTATACTATTTATATTAGCTTCCTTGTGAGTTGTGAGTGAGCTGAGAATTTAACGTATATTGCCATCTAGCAGTCGTTTATGAGAATATTATTATTATTATTATTATATTATTATATTGAGTTTATTGAATATACTGTATAACATAACCCAATGTACCAAACAAAAACCCACATAAAACGAGAACCGCACATGCATCAAAAACCGCATAAGTCCAATGTGAAAAAAAAAATCGCTTACCCGGTATATAAATAAATAAATCGAAAATTGCAGAAATTAAAAATGGAATTACTCAAAAACCGCTAAAATCAAATATCGAATTACTCAACGATCGCGTAAATATTAATTCGCATGAATCGAAACGAGCAGAAATAAAAAATGATATTTTTTGCATTATGTATGTACATCATACAGTGTATTTGTACTGTATATGGCAGTATATAAAGAATATTTTTAAAAAAGTATTTTTAATGTACCGATACTTGTTTATAGTACGTTCCCAATTTTCACATATTTTTGTCAAATTAAGTTCCTTGATGAATTTCATATTTACAATTTTACAACAACTACTATATCGTACAAAATAATCTTTTTTCTTAAATAACTACAATAGCTTAGCCAAATGAAAATAGTGTAATAACATAAGTGAACACTGTATGCACATACAAGTAAAATACTGTATTTTATCGTTCCAAAAAAATCATATCATGCGGTTTTCACTGTACATATATTGATACACAATACTATATAGAATAGACTATAAGTTATAGTGGAATATCACTATCTAAAAATATACAGTGGGCGCCGCATATTATTACTAATAGCAGGCTATATCATTACATCACCTTTGTGAAATTCCAACCAAACTATAGTAACATGTTTTTTATGTATAATTATACTTTAATACACATACCGTACAGGTTTCATGTTTATTGTCAGCAGCAACTCAGTTTCTCGGATTCAAAAGGATATCATCAACATAAGGTCGTTGTAATATTCTAATATTTTTCATTCATTGAATTTATATTCTGGAAATACTTTAGTGTATAAATACAACTTCATTGTATTCACTCGATTCCATGTTATTATAGGCCTACTTTTTTTAATAGTCATAAGCCTATGTAACTTAATGTAATGAGCCTACACTGCACAAGCTTTGTAATAATAAACGCTTTACTCATCGTTACCGTGTTATAAGCAGCCTTCAATTTTTGACATATTGTCATTTGAATCAACTGTAACTACACTGTTAAACGGGGTGATAAATTTCTCAAAAATTACTTGACAAAATTGAAGGACCTGGTGTAAAAGGGTGTTAAGCAACATTTTTGTCAAAAATGACCAAGAAGCATTTTCGAACGTGTTAGGTGCAATTCTACCGCATAAGTTTGAGCAAAACAACAAATACCTGTGCAAAGATATTACTGCAAGAAGTCTGATGTAGCCCATAGACAGCAAGAAAAAATTCAGATCTTTAAACGCGTTTTCCTCAAAATTGTAAAAATGTCACTAAAAACACTTTTTTTTACACCAGGCCCTTGCCTTTCCGTTAATTCTTGTTCGATATCGATGATTAAAAAGCGTCAGTTTTTCTAATGTATATTAGTTAAATAAACAACTTCGTAATGTATTAGTATACGTGAATGAAAAGTTAACCCACGTTCAACAATTTCGTCCACATATAAAATTGAAAAATATAAAAATAACTGTGCACGAAAAAGGGTATTTGATTTTTTCTTTCGGGATATATCAAACGAAATAACGGTCTCTTTCTGTCGTGGTCTGTCTGTTGGCACGGCACTGAGTAGCCATTGGTGTTCTGCAGTGTAAAAGGAACCTTTCATCTTACACAGCCCTCCACACCCCCGCACCAATTCGAACCCCCCCTTAAAAACAGCTGCACTTCAACACCCGAGAAATGTCACCTTTTAGAAAAGGCGTCCAATGGATAAACGACGCCATAAAACCGCTGTCTACGGCCTTTATCATTCGGCCTATAGACACAAAAAAATTATGACTTTTGAATTCTTATACTGACAGTACTACATAAATGATAATTTTATTAGGTTAATAAGCATCTTAAGCGGGTTCCATGATCTTGCTATAGTATTTTAGCAAACCCGAACTGTATAATTTATGTTGCATGTTGGTTTGTAAAAAAACTTCTCAATATATTGTGCTTCTGTTTTAGTTTTATTTTAGTATATTGCGTCTTACAAAACCGACTCTTTTTTATTTTAATTTGTACATGTTTATTTGTTTTGATGGATAAGAAATGTAACATTGATTTGAGTTTACGACTTCACGACCTAAATGACCAACTTCAAAAAAGTGGTCCAACTACAAAATATAATCTTATAAAGTGTAGCAATAAATAAGGGTACATTAAAAAAGACGTTTTATGAATGCATTTTATATAGTTTCCCTTTATGCGAATCTAGATTCATGCGAATCTAGATTACTTTGAGTAACGTGTTATTCGATTTATGCGAGTTTCAAATAATTCCATTTTCAATTTTATGCAATTTTTTATTCGATTTGTGCAGTTTTTGTCACACTGAACTGATTCGGTTTTCGATTTACACGGTTCTCAATTTATGCCATTTTTAGTCCATCGGACTTTACAGTATATTATCATAAACGTCTGTAGATGGCAGTATAGGCTCACGTTCAATTCCAAGCTCTCTCACTCACTCATTGACAAACTCACAGACTCGCAAATCAACAAACTCACGTGAAACTAATTAACGAGTATAAAAACAGTATCCTCGAGTAAAAATATAAAAATATTAACAGCAGAAAATGTGTACTTATATAAGTTTGAACTACAAAATGAATTGATCACCTGCGTTTATTATTAATTACCGGTAATTTTTGTTTGTTTGTTTGTTTGTTGTTTGCCAACGTTTGTTTTTGTTTGTCATACAAGTTACTACTTTTTCCTGAACATGTTTTAAAGTTTTTAGGAAATATGTTCAAATAAAATAATTAAATTTACATGGCAAAAAAATAATATCAAAAGCACTTAAATCACGTGTAATTCATACTGCCTTAAAAACTTTTATTTTTTAAATTTTCTATCAATTTCAATATTTTATAAATATGAATTATAAATATAAATTTTCTATAAAACACTATTTTACAAACAATAAAGTTCTGCAAAATATTTAATTGCATATAAGGCCTAAAATTTTCAGATAATTTGATTGTCAATTTCTTCAAAACACATATTAACAAACAATAAACAAACATTAACAAATAATAACAAACATTGTAACCATTGGATCCGACACTTTTAGATGAAATAAATGAATGGTTTATATGAGATATGAAAAGTTAACTATTTTTCGTTAGCAAATGTTTTTGCAAATAAAGATTTGAGTCCAAGATAGGAAATTGCTTTTTCCGCTAATAGTGATTGTATCTTAAATTAATCTATATCCTCAACCTACATAAAGATTACGATATCAGAAAAAAATTGGACTGCTTATAACTGTTTCAGAAATAGTATTTTTATAAGCAATATAAAAAAGAACTATTACATATCAAGATATTTATTGAAAATTACGAATATTAACCCCTATTAAGTGCAAAAAAGGTTCGTTGGGAACTTATAACCACAATTTAAATTTGAATACAATATGCACTTTTATCATATTAAAATAGTTTAATGAACATTTTTTGATTAACGACTTTTATGTAGGCCTATATTTACTTGGTTATTTGGAAAGCAAAACATCAAACTTTCAAACTCCCTAAGTTATGTACAAACAAAAACATTCTTACCGTACCCTTGCAAACTCAAATATAAAATTAGATATATTCGTTACTTAAACAATAGTGCACATTTCTATAATGAATGACCTAGAATATTCTATGTAGTATACGTGTATGTTTAGTGTGATATGTTAAATTTAAGGCCTATATAGTCCATATATTGATTATAGAAAATAAACTATAAGACAAATGACATGTCATAGTGACATATTTATAGTGATGTGCAATTCTTTATTTTTATATTTGGTTAAATTTACTATAATATAATGCTATAAATGACACAGATCCTATTCGCCATTTTTTTTTATATCACACGGCTACAATTTAAGCCTAACCTCGCTAACTCGATTAACGATCAGTGTCAACAGTTTCTCAACTTTCGCGTTTATCACTAAAGTCATGAAAAAAATCTAGTCAAGTGTATATGCACTATTTTACGTAATAAGTGTAAAATTGACTTAGAAAAACTGAGATTGTAGTTGACAAAATATTTTGCCATAATACCGGTACTTTTAAAAGGTATTTCAATTTCTTGTATTATATTGAGTACAAAATGTTTTAAAAAATCATTTTATATATATTAAAAAAAAGTAGAAAAACTATGTTAATAACAGAGTTACTATGTTAAAAGAAAATAAAACTAAAATACAGCTAAATTTTCAAAACAATCATGTATACCTAAAGATACAACAAATAATCTGTACTTTTCAAACTTTTACTCATTTTCATTCTCATCTTTGGTTTTCCGATATTTTCGTAAATGAAACTCTTATAAGTGGACCAGAGTGCGAAACGTTGATGAGTGTTTTTAAACACATCTTTAAATAGTTATTGAAAATTATTTTTCCTCACAAAAATAGTTATCACAGTGTGTCCTAAAAGTCTGGTCTCATAGGAAACGTTTAACAAAAACCCACGAAGAATTTTGTTAATAAAGTTATCAATTTATCAGTTGGTTTATCGGTTACAATAGGCCTACATGTTCAAAATGACATCCCCGTTTTACTTCAATAAATTTTCGAACGTGTTCAACGCAAGAACTTTGAATACATACCCCACATAAACTAGGAGGCTACATGTCTTATCTATTATATTCTACCTATAATCCTAATACACATTCCTATGAGTCCAGAATTTTGGGACATCCTGTAAGAACCTACCTATATATTCACTCTTTCGCTTGGCTGTTCAAGACAGTATGAATAAATATCAAAATTATGTGAATTAAATTAAAATTAAGTCATTGCACACTCCACCCCAATTTGTTACCACCTTGGTTCCAGAACATTAACAGTTCAGCAAGATATTAGGATATTTTTCAACCATTTATTTGTATTGAAAATTATATCATTTTTTATTCCTACCAATTCGAAATTGTATAAAATCACAGTGGTAGACAGGCATAACATTGTTTTCAATATCTTTAGAATATTTTTATTCGCACTTAGAACTTCGAATTTTATACTCCCGATTATAAATTGACTTTTTTCAGATACCGATACGTTTTATACGTAATCTAAAATAATTGAACAATAACCATTAAAAATTCCTATTATCAGTAGGCCTATGATACTTTTTTCATACAGTTTTTCACTAACAAACAGAAACCATCCTTGTACCAGTCAGTGACAGATACGTAGATTCTAGACAGTATACCATTTTACACACTGTACATATTACCACTATTATGGTACAGTAGTTCGAAAATATATATAATATATAACAGTATCAATTTTAAATTGCCTATAAAATTCACAGAACATGTACAAAATTGGCTTAAAATAAAACCAAACGAGTAGCTTCCCAAGTATGATTTTACACTTTACCTAATGTACCATATTCTATATTTTACCAAACCATTACAGTACCGGTTGGTACATGAAACGCCTATTTAATGAAAAATATTTAACGAAAAAAAATGTGCTTATTTCGACACATCTTCAATGATGAATTACGCTATACTAAAATACTGCACACGAATATTCTGGCAGAGTCCATACGAGGAGTATAAAAAATTTGTCTAACAAGACAGTTGTTGACATCGTTAGTGACATATTAACGTATTCATGTGCGACTCTACTTATTCATGGTGATTTATTACCTCAAGTTAATTTAGATTAAGTTAGGCCATCGCAGGTACAATATTGAGGTGCGCAGAAGAAGTGAAGAGTCACAGTGTGGAGTGGGACAGATAAGAGTATACCGGTATATTAAAAAGTGACATACATGCATTATATTAAAAGCTGCAAAAATAAAACAGTTAAATGTGCTTATCTGCCCGTTTGAGAGGTATTTTTTAAAATGTAAAGATAAAATTCAGTGGTAAATTTCACTGGTTTAAAAAATTCCTACATTCGCGGACCGGTAATAAATAAATAGGAAAAAAAATCGAAAATCAGAAGCAAAAACTTATGTTAATTAGTGAGCCTTTTTTTAAATTTAATTGATTCTAATCAAAACAAGAGAAATAAATTAATTAATTTCTCCCGAACTGGTCATTGGGAACCATAGTATTAGTTCGTAGATTGCCTATTAATCTTAAGCAAAGTATAAACTACATTTCTTAAGCAATATGTGCATTGTTATTTTCGTAACATTAAGCCGGTAACATATAGCCTACAATACATGAATTAATACTGAAATAATAGTTACTCTTGTTACTTTTTACTTAGGTGTATTGAAAACCTCAAAAGAAATCCAACTACCCGTTGAGCAATGTATTACTGTATGTAGTGCCTTAGGTGTGCAGTAGCTTCGGTTTATAGGCTACTTTGCTTACCACTTATTAATCTTAGGTAGGCTACACATTTCCTAGGTACTGTATACATTACCATTACACTACGCATGTAAATTTGATACTGAAATAGTTATATCTTTACCTAGACTGACATACCGTACCGGTACATACTAAAATCTGCAAAATAAAAGTGAAATAGTTCTACTAGTTTTCTACCGGGTAGATAACTAGTAGAAATTTTCTACCCGTTTTTGAGTGGTTATCTACATTCTACAACGCCTGCTGTATAGTCCACTAATGTGCGAAGTAAACTATACTTGATTTCATACATTGCCTCTTAATCTTGGACATTTCCAAAGCACTGTATACATTTGAATTTTCTGTCACCGGTGGACATATACTGTAGGTAGTTTGCTACTGAAATAATATGATTTTTTTTTACTACTATTTCAACTATTCAGTAACAAGATTTCTTAGATTGTACAACTCCCCACCCTAACTATCATGATTAACTCGGGTAAGCCAACAAAAAACCCAAAACATACAAAAAATAAAAATAAAACAAGCCTACCAAGATTTCTTACATTGCCCATTATTCTTGGATGATTTTTTTTCAAGGGCAGATCAACTACCCGAAAGCATGCCACTGCCACGCGTATTAATCTTAGGCAATGTACTACATATTTAGTTTCCAAGACATTATAAACATTATCATTTTTTAAAGCCTTTAAATTCGCAATATAATAAAAATATGAGTTACAAACTTTAATGCAACCTAGAGTCAAGAGCTTTAAAATTGCTTTGAACATTATTAACAGAGTTATATAACTCTAGATCTACGCTTTACCGGGGTAGGTAGTTGACTACAGAAATAATATGCGGTAATATTTTACAACTATTTCCACTATGCAGTAACAAGATTCGACGTACATTATTTCATACATTGCCCATTATCTAAGATAATTATTATTTTTCAAGGGCAGACCAACTGCCCTGCGATATTAATCTTATGCAATGCGCAGATTTCCCTTCCAAGACATTATAGACATTGCCATTTTTTTACACTATATCGGTGACATAAACATACTTCTGATACCGGTACTAAAATAATACATTTTTTTATATAACCAGCTTTCTCCACTATACCATATGAACTTAGTTACGCAAACCGCCAGTCAACCCATTAAAACCTAGTTTTGCACAAATCGAGTTTTAGCAACCCAGAATCAGAATATCCACTATACGGCCCGAACGATTGGGTGACTGATTACAAAACAGCTTGCCTGATTCTTTCTGGCGTAGTAACTAATCTACTTACTGCTCAATATGTTTTTAGATTCCTGGGTTGACTGACTTTTGCATCTAACACACACATTGATAACTGAAATGACAGGTTTCTTACCTCCTAGGGTATCGTGCCGGGTTCCCTGGTCGAAGCCGAGCATGGACGGCGCCACGCCGCTGGGCATGGCCACGCCGGGCAAGAATGCTGCGGCAGCGGCGGCGGCGGCACTGTTAAAGTACATCCGACCGGGGTCGGCGAAGCACTGCGGCTGCGGCAAAAGTCCTCGCGGAGCCGAAGCGGCGGCCGCGGCCGCAGCAGCCGCCGCGTACGAATTGTGCGCCGCGGCCAAAGACACCGGCAAGTGATGGTGGTGGTGATGGTGGTGGGCCCGGTGCGGGGGCGGCGGCGGCGGAGGAGGAGGCATCGTGGGGGGTTCCGAACTGAGACCCAAAAGTTCCTGGATGGCGAACGGTGACCTCTGAGGTGGATGAGCCATCGTCGGCTGCTGGTTGTTGTTATTGTTACTGTTGTTGCTGTTGTTCGAAACGGTCATGGGGCCGAGTGCGCTGGGCGCCGTCACGTGGATGGTGTTGCGGTCGAGCGCGTTCATGTTTGGTTATTTGTTGACCACGGGAATATTAATAGTTTGGGTGATTGTATTTTTTCGTTTTGGGAAAGAATATATTACAAAAAAACAAATGCCTAGGATAGACTATTATGCACTGTGGGTGAGCTCGCCCCCGAGGCTTGCTCCCGAGGAGAGCGAGCTCCTAGCAACTACTCCCGCGCGCTGTCGAGCACTACGCGACGAAAGGGAGTGCGAGTAGTATTGACGACGACAACAACGTACGCCCGAGCAGCCAACTTCGCGCTTTAATGGCCGCACTTGGTGAAGATTGGTGGATTTGGCCAACGGACGTCGTCGCGTCGTCATGTCGTCATGTCTCGGCCCCCTCGGCTGCGCTGATTAGTTATTGTCTAAGCTGCCGAGCCGTATTTACCGCCTCTCCATTAAGGACCGAGGCGCCGGTGGCGAGCGCGCGCCACCCAATAACCGAGCGCAAGCTGCGAGTGACGGACAGCGCGAGCGGGCGAAGAGGCAGGCCTTCGACGCTCAACGCACGCATCCGGCATGCAACGCGGCGAAAGAAATCTTCAGACACCCACGCCAATGTCGGCTGCTCGTTAAATGCGCGGAAGCGTTGGATGGTGGAAGTGTTGGAAAAAGTGCACGAGTGGAGTGTGTGTGTGTGTGTTGACCGGTGTTGTTGATCACGCTATACAAGCTGATTTGAGAGAGATCATGTCGATGTGAGTGATGCTGCCAAAAAAAAAGTTCACTTCCGATTTGACCATAGACTTATGAAGTTGGACCTCACTTAGTTTTACTTAACGCACTAACTCGCGTTAGTAACTCGCATTCGATATGAAACACCATGACATATTGTTGTTGTGTTGTCCTTTATCCATTTTGGGTGCTACTTAAAATAAAATTGAAATGAATGAATTATACTAAAATGTCAAGGTAACGTGTTAAAATCGTTACTTCTGATTTCACGTACTGTACGATTCGTTTTCCACTACCTGACTCCCCAAAGTCTAGACCTGCGTTGTAGAATAAGACTGCATTTTAAAATACAGTTGATGAAAAAACTTTCGTGTTTTGGTATATTACAGTCTTTTAAAAAAGTCGTGGGGTCAACTGCGTGTGTTAATCACTCGGAATTGACACAATCCATCAAAATTCAATAAATTTCCTCGGACTATGTGTGTGTCGAATTTCAACTTTCTGAAACATCTAAAAGAGTCAAAATAGACCGCAAAGATGCTGAGTCAAACAAACAAACAATAAACGGTTACAAAAATAGGATTCTTAATATTAACGAATAAAATGATAATGAAATCAAGAATTGGGTATCAATTGATGGACACGGCAATATATTAACTAAGCTATGAATTGTAAAATTTGCGAATTTTGCAATGCTCTGAATGATTATACATACCCGTGACGGTGTTAGTAATGATGTAACCCGGAATGGCATAGCTTTTTTTTTTCAATCGGTGGACACTTGTAAATAAATCTCGAAGTATGTCACCCACTTCGTCCTATTACAAAAATATATTACAGTATATTAACCATAAAATTCACAAAGTTAACAAGTTAACTCTTAACTTTATCCAGATCTCAAGAAAGTGAATATTTTTGTGTCTAAAAAACTTTTTTTAAAGTACCCGGTATAATATAATATATTCTTAAAACTGTATAATAAATAAGGGAGGTTATCATTTTACTAATGGTATATTTTGCGTTAAAACATATACTGTACCATTTTGTACAGTACCATTACACATCACACATACAGTACCACTGTACCATTTTAAGACGAAGTTATCGTCTTATTTACATGGACCTGATTAATGTTTATCCGGAAAGTTTTACTCTTATGGAGTGCAAGATTTTAAATAAATACAAACTTGATTTATAAGGGTAAAGATGTAATTTTCACTAAAAAATATAAATTTAAAGACCCCCCTCCCATTTTATTCATTTTGAAAATAAACCATATATGTAGAATATTAATATTCAGAATAAATACTATAAGAATAACAATATTCAGAAGAATAATAATATAACTCTAATAATTATTTTGTTGCAGCTATAATAGAATTAAGCATTATTATAATCAATAAACAATTTTTATATCCACACCCCCTCTCCGGCTTATATACTCTAATTTTAAATTTAAAATAAGCTACTAATGTTCAGTAATTTATAAAAAGATAATGGTATTTTTAACTAAAAAGTTGGTATTAATAAGCTACGTATTGTATATACATATATCAATTGCATACAGGGTGCCCCATAAGTGAGGCATTACAAATTTATACTGGAAATTGATCAATATCAAAAGTACATTCTTTTAGTTATAAGTGCTGATAAAACTATAAAATATAGCCTATAGGAAAGAAACAACATATTGTTAGGGCTATTATATTCTCAATTTTTTAATTGTAATAATAATATTTGTGCAAAAATCTCAAATATATGAGTAGGTACCCATAGATGGAGAAGACCATCACAGTCCATCATTGACCAAGCTCACCGCCTGGTGAGAGAGACAGTCGTTTACAACTGATTGTTCGTGACAGCAGCCACGCGTAAGGATGATGATTATGTAGCTTCCCCGTCGGGATCAAATTTTTCCCACTTTTTTTCTCTCTCTCTCTCTCATCTGTCCAGATAAGTAATGATGACGCTGATGACCAAGACCTTATACCCAAGAGAAAACGATGATGAAAGGCCTTTTTTTTATTTAAATGTAAATATTCAATCAAACTCCACAGGGCCTTCCAAACCAGACTTTACATAGGGCGACAAAGTATGTCAAAGTAATGAAAATAGCTACTATATGGTACAACCCACTTGAAAGGTTATTTTTTCTTTATTCTTTATTAATAAAGAACAATTCCGGTATTTATTTATTTATATTTATCGTTCCACAGATTTGATAACAGAGGTGGGTTTGATGGTGTCGAACGCTTTAGAAAAATCGGTCTGTACAATCGTGATATCAGTAAGCTAGGATTGTAGGATTTCTCTAGATGCAGGTAGGCTATACATTTTGAAGGAAACAGGAATGAGATTTATCCTCAGTGATGCCGTTAGAGCTTATTATTAATAACCCTAAACTCAAGACACCAACTTTGTGACGTCACTCTTTGTGTAGTTAACTCTGAAGCTTCAATGCTAAACACAGCTCACTTTTTTCACTAACAAAATTAAAGCACTGATATTTTCACAGAATGAAACACGTTACATATATGTACTTTTTCATTCGCATTTCTAAACAACATAAAAAAAAATGAATACCGTACCTTAAAAATTATATTTCCTATTTTAATTCTCCACCTGTCAAAATGCCAGTTTCCAAACAACAACAACATCATCAGTTGTTAATTCGTTTTTTCGTTCTTTACAGAAGAGTAACGTTTCTATGCTTTTGTCACGTTAATAATGCGTACGTTAAATACGCAACAATAATAGTCAACACACACACAAAAAAAAAAAAATAATAATAAAAGAAAACTTAACTCGCTAAACGCTTATCATTCTTCTTTTCACGAGAGATAGACATCAGTAAAGTAAAAAAAATGGTGAATGCGGAACAAAGAACATTTATTATTCTTTAATCTGCCGTTCAACATTTTTTATCACAATTTTTTTTACATACATATGTGTGGGTAGTTTTTTTTTTTTTAATGTACAGTATGTAGCGCGATTATGTCGGTAGGTGTTCCTTTTCTATGAACCATTACGTTGCTCTTGTCAGTCCTATATACTGACATGTAGTATTGTGAGTTCAAACAATTATTCGTTCCACTTAACTATAGAAATTTGCTTCGGAGTATTTCGACTTTTTAGCTGCAGCTTTCTGTTCTTCCATTTTTGAAGACCATGACATTCAATAGTTTTTTAGTTATTCCACCTAATTTATTTATAAATATAATATTTGTTTTCAAATAAATATGCCCAGACGTTCTTTATTACCATGTATCTTTTTAGTCTATGACTATACTTTCAAAGCTAGTTTACCACCCAATAGGGCTACAAACATAATGAACATTTTTCCGTTTAATCAAAAATTTTGTTTCCAAGTTTCATAGTAAATCTATGAGTTTAACTAAACTTTAAGAGTTGTTTCGCGTTAAATTTTAATATTTATTTAATCTCAACTATAAAACAAAAAAGGTATGTAGGTTATATGTCTATCTCAAAAACTCCAAACAACGGATCGCTCTAGACTAGAGACACGAATTTTTTAAGCAACATTATGCTGTAATTTCTAGGTTAATTAATCAACAATTTTTAGCTCTCTATGTAATGTTGAGATAATGACAGTTAAAATTTGACATTTCTCCAATAAGTGGTTATGTCGATAATTACTACATGAAGATATATAATATCCACTTATAACTTACTTAATACAGTAACGATAATAGTACCGGTATCCCATGATTTTGTTTTAAATCTATCTTTATGAACATCCTGAAAATTCCTGCTATTGTTTCAACAACGGCACTTTTCCACGGTTTCTAATTAAAAAACATTTTATAGGCAATGTGTATAATCCTGGCATTGCATACAAAGCTGGATCATAATACACATTGCCTGTACCATATAAACACCAATGCAAATTCCGTGTAAAGCCGGATAGTGAACCTAGTTCTTACATAAAATAGATCAAACAAACAAATTCAAATGTAGCATACGGCACTGAATATTTTGATCAGCCAACTCCCAAAAAGTTATTTATTTGACTTACGGTACTTATTTTTTGTTAAAGTGAATGAGCTCCGCTTATTGTGATCATATCATACCAAGACGCAACGTAACCATTTTATAGAACATTGTTCGATTGGCTTTTAGAGTAAACATTTTTCGTTTATTTACCTTTTTGACAACTTTTTGCTTCGCTTTTGAGCCACACGAAAAAAGTTTTAGCACATAACATGTTTCGAGATAATATTCATCGTCATTATTTGTAGAAGTATACAAATAGTTTTTCGATAAGTTGTAAGAGACACACATAAAACAGAAAATAGACTTAAGCCTGGTCTAAACGTAACGATTTGTCTTCAGTCCGGCATGAAGAGATCAGTTTGACAGATACCTGCCGACTGTCGCATAACCGGTACTAGACGTGTCGGACTAGAGAGACGGTACTGTACTTCGAAATATGTTTTGAGTTAAATCTTGACATATAATACTAAAGTAGATTACTTTAGTATAGTGTTATACTTTAATATGTCATGGTTAAATGTAAAAATATTTCGTAGGCTATAACTTACAGAAAAACAGCATTAGTTAATAAACTAAAGCATTAGTTAATAATCTAATTAGTTAATAATAAGAAATAGTTACTGTCTATAAACTTAGTCAGTCTATAGACAGACAGGCTGATCATGTGTATACAGTACAGACTTTGAACACCTGAATTGAGGAATTCAGGTGTTTCAATTGAGGAATGAGGAATTCTAACTCGAAACATGTTTTGTGTTGATGTAAAACGCTATATAACTTACAGAAAAACAGCACTAGTAAACATGCATGCATACAGTTTGACGACACATAAATGGCTGGTCATGTAGTTGTAGTCTATCTACGTATAAAAAAAAACTTTAGAACACCTGAACATAGGGACTTTTTTACTTCGAAGCATGTTTTACGAAGCAAAGAAAACTTTCTTAAATAAACCAAAATTCATATACATGTCGACATATTAAACCAACATTGGAGTTAAAAAACTCCAAGTCGGGTATATTCTATATATATCTACAATCTACATTACCCTCTGGTTGTATAATCTTGTAAGACTCCATTTCAAAGGTAAAATAGAGTTGTGAATTTGGCAACTCAGATTGGGCCGGTTAAAATACACACACAAAAAAAAAAGAACGAAAAAAAAACGACTCCTCGTGCATTGAGTCTCCATTTTGTGTCGAGGGCGGGTTGTGGGTGCTAGTGATTGCTTGTCGGTCGTCGTTGTCGACCCCCTCCAGGATCCCCACGCGAGAAGGCCGCTCGGGGGCGCTGGTAATTACAGGCCCTGTCACCGTCACTCCGATGCCACCGGAACGTGCCAAGTTTCTCATCCTCTTTTAGCCAATAGGAAACACGCGCTGTCAAGTGATTTATTTTTTTTTCTTTCAGTCTATCTTTTCTCTCTATACCACTTTTTTTAATCTTTCTCTCTTACCCATCGTTCGTTCTTTTCCAATTTTCACACTATCGGACACTCGATGTAGCAACTACGCTGGAAATGGTCGTGGCTTTTCGAGTGCGATTTTATTTAAATGATATACAGTATATGAAAAAATAAAACCCAAATAAAAGAACCTGTAAACTTCATAGTGTTCTATGCATATTTCAACAGAACGTGTAC
>JAQIWH010004188.1:0-17616 GCA_034695005.1 Cryptops parisi | reverse complement strand
GAGAGATTTGCAGCCTGCAAACAACAAGGTGGTGACCAATTGACAGCTCACCTTCCTTTCACACGAACATCCATCACATGGGACCTAAAATTTCCTGACCCGATAAAGTAATCGATCAGCAATCTTTGGCCACAAGACACACGTTTCCATGTGCACTTGTGTATGTTCCGGTGGTAAAAGAAGGTGTTTATGATGGAGAAGCCACTCGGGGAGCAGTCCAAGAACAGTTTGCCATTCATGTTGAGTGAAGCGTCGCCTTTCCTCCCAATCACGCCCCTCCACGTCCTGTCATCGACCCCCACATGAGCATTGAAGTCCCCAAGAAGCATTATAGAATCAGTGGGGACACTGTTTTGAACGCCAGATCCACATCATCCAGGAAGGACTATTACTCCTGCTCGTTGTTTGGTGTGTACACCTGGACTAAAGCCAAAGTCATACTCCTAAACTTGAGCCTAAGCATTGCCACCCTCTCGCTCCTCGGCAACCATTCAATCACTTTCTCAGCCAACCGGGGGCTTGTGAGTATCTCCACTTCACTTGCGCTTGGGCTTGAGCAGCAAAGTCGACTCCGGAGTAGAAGAGCTTTCACCCCTGGTTAAGATTCTGTATGCCATTCCTCTTTACTTTGGTTTTGGAGACGCTAACTATATTTAGTCGATATTTAACAGCTTCTCTCACCAGCTCAGGTTTCTTGTCATGCAATGACATAACGTTACAGACACCAATAGTTAATTGTGCGCGCCGTTGAAATCTATTTGGTCCATTGTTCATGCCAGTTTGGCATTGCTTAACCCCACCACCCACAGATTGACAGGTTCCAAGCCCATTACTAATACCTCGTCGATTGTCGGGCTGAGCCCAGTCGTTTTCCGAAGAAGGAATAAACGACTAGATGCTCGCAAGCGAGCTCCAACCCAAGTTCTGGCTTCAGGGGCGTACCCTGGTAACTCCAATCCAGGCGAGGTACACACTCTGATGTCGTGGGCCATTTTATGGTAGGTTGCAGAGGTCCATCAGCCACCTACCAATATCCACCGAGTGGCATGGTGTCGCACCCAGGGGTCACTACGTGGAAGTGGACATGACTTTACCCCCTGGCAAATAATATGGTAAAACAAGTGTTAAAGATTATTTGTAAAAATTCAAACTTTTAAAACTAATGTATTCACAAACAACTGGTTCATATTACAAATTAGTATTGTTAATTAGTTAGCATCATGCATTAACTAATTTGTATTACAATCGTCAATACGTGTTTCGATATTAAATTGAAAACTTTATTCGATCCCCTGGAGTCGTAGAAGAAAATAACAATTGTACAAAATCCTAAAATATGTACAAAACTGACATTTTGTTGTCAAGGACAAAAATCTTGTCCTGACAACTCTCGATATACGAACGTTCGATATAGAAACGTCAATTTACTGATATTCGTTATAACAAACTTCACAATTCATACAAAAAACTTCTTCACTTGCGAAATATATAGGTATTATAAGGTAAGGAGCCAATATTTTGCCCACAGTGTCTAATTTCGCCCCCTTCTGTTTCTCGGTTTTACTGTTAGAACCGGTATTGGCTCCAGCACGTTTGCCCAGAGAAGTCAAACAGAGCTAGTTTTGAAAGTTTGGTGGTCCAGGAAACTTTTCTTCAGATTTTATGAAGATGTTTTGCTTTCTTGATAAGATGAGTTTTTTGCAGGGTCATTAATAGTAGTCCTTCACGTCTAGTAAAAGCGTTATTTTTGTAGTCTCAACACAACATGTTACGGGCTTAGGTGCGGTGTCAGTTAAAGGGTTTGTGAGTTATGCGTCATTAGGTTCACTTGTTGAAGAGGTAGGAGCCGTGATGTCAGTTTGAAGGTTTGTTTTTTAATTTCGCCCCCCTTCATATGCCTTATTTCATTCAGAGGAAAAAATTAGGAGCTGTTTGTGAACAATGTATTCGCTGCAGAAAATATTTCACGTGTATGCATGAAACATGATATGGCGTTTCTTTACTTTTTTTCAACCAAATTTTATAAACTCGTGTTTGAAAGTTTTTGCATTTTAAAATTTTTGTATTTTGAAATTTTTTGTATTTTGAATGTATTTGTTGTATTTAAATTTCGTGTATGAAATGTGATTTTAATTCACTACATTCGACTAATTATGTTCATCTCTGTAGTAACTTTTTGCAGATAATAAAAATAAGGTCTACAAATTTAAAAAATTTAAAAATGGGGACGAAATTAGAATTAGTTTTTTTTTATGCCATCAGTACGTACTTTTGAAATTAATTTTTTTATACTAACAGGCGATTTGTTTTGGTTTCTAAATATAGGGATAGTTAATGAAGGTAATGTCAAAACGTAGAGCTCTTACGTCATTTAGTACGGTGTCGAGGTAACAAAAAGTGACTTGTGGGCGATATATGGGCCCTCTACCTTATAGTTGCTTATAAAATAAAATGCCGAACGCATAGTTAACATAATTGTATGATTTATATTTTCAAACATTTAAAATGTGTGATATTTATTCATTCATTTTACATTAATTAGTGGATCCCATAAAAAATTACGGGACAACCTTTTGCTTTCATTACGCAATTTATTGATTTACTTTCTTTACCTCTCAATCTTTGTTACATTTAATCATTGTTTTAAAGTTATCTATTTATTTTATAGTATACCCCGCAGCCAAAGCCAAATCAGGTATCTGGGGTTTTAAAAAACAAGAGATCCCCGAGAAAACCTGCGATCGTGGTGTCAGACTCCCTCACTGGGAGCCTTTAGAATTCAATCTTGAGACCTCTGGCAACAGACGTCAAGCTTTAATGACAAGGCCCACGACTCACAATAGTTAGTAGTTATTTATTGTTTTACCTCATGTTGCATCGCAATACTCGGTAAACTATTTTTACGACCGTGTTTTACTTGTGATCATTTTCCCAACAACTTAATCGTCAGCAATATTTAAAACATGTAGCCAGTCTATCATCCACTACTAAAAAACTAAATAGCAAACTCACTGTAAAAGAAAGGGTCGAGCCTACGTGGTAAGCATGCATTGTTAACCATTTTACCCACTGAAAAGCATAGCTAGAGGTAGCACAAATTTTATTTGTTTTATGCTCACATGAAAAACGACTCGTTCCATACCCCTTTGGTGTTGCAAATGTGCAGATGCACCAGTTTGTAGTATGACTAACTTCCCCCCAAAATTTAACATCCTAGGCCTTCTGGGTTTTGCGCTACAGAATCCATACTCACCACGGCTATTATATTGTATAGTAGGGTAGTAAGTTTACCAGGGATTATTAGTATACTAAATTATCGTGAAACTTTTCTTGGTTAATAAAGCCTTGTTTGGTTGTGACAACAATAGTTATGAGTTAATTTTATAGACGCCGTTACATAAATAGTTATGCGTTTTGTGATTAAAAGGTTTAGTGATCACGACCACCCACTGCTTCCTTTGCTCTTTTACCCTTCCAATGTCACATAGAGGCTACATTATAAGTTGCAGTAGCTTACTTACCATACCATGGTTACTACTGTACATTGTACCATAAAAAAAAGATGTGGACAAAATGACTATTCCGACTTGCATTGAAAACCCCCACTTTACGTTTCTTCCCTTTTTCCACTCGATTTATTGTTCGACTTAGAGATGAGAAAAGGGAAGGGAATGAGGAGAAAATCCCGACTGCGACGACTGTGTTATCGAGTGTTTGTTACCCCTCCTGAGAAAACAAGGCCAACCCATTGTGTTTAACAAACAACACGGGAGCTTGCTGACCAGATGATGTAAGGCTTGCGATGATTAACATCCCCGTTGCCCAGCTTCCGGTTGCCATAGCAACCAGTGCGTTTCTCGATCTACCCCCCTTTTCGACACAAACAAGGTCGTTTGCTTATTTTCTCCTCTTCTCCGCAAGAATGGAGAGGGGCAAAGTAACACGCTTGTTCGCTTTTACAGTGTTGGATGAGATCTCTTTTATTTGAAACCATTATTGTTGCTTGTTGTTGTTGTTGTTGTTGTTGTTAACGTGAAAGAAGGAACATATGGTGTTACTAATGCACTATAAATGGAGTGTATTAGGTGTTAGTTTTTTCACGGTGGTAATATGCTGGTATTTTTTGTTTTCGTTTTTCTTTATCCTCAATTTTGATTGTTTTTAAACGCGTCAAGAGTCGAGTTTCTATTAGTTTTTTTGAAGGTGAAAAGAAGGATCACTTAACAATAAAATAGCTTTGTACTTTTTGTAAACAAAGAAATTAGCTTAACGGTTATGTGTGGATTTTTTCCAGTAATTTTGTAATATTTTAATAGACAATTTCACGTGACGGCTTGTACTGTCCTACTAGAAAATGTTTTAAAATTCTATGTGATATTCTGTACATAATATGGATTTCACGGCTTTATTAATAAAAATTCTAACATAAGCTAAAAAGATCCCTAAAATAAGAAGAAAAAAAGTCTTTTGCGAGAATTACATTTTTGAAAAACTTTTTTTAGGGAATGAAAAACAGACTTCTATTTCAGTTTATAAAACAAAATGCAAAATAAATGCTTCATTTTTTCGATAGATTTAGCTACAACGGAAAGAAACACAAAACAATCCAGCAAATTAAGTTGGTTTTCGCATGGAAAGTAAAACAGGACATTGACTTAGAAATTTCCGGTTTTCGCCATTGAATCCACTGCAGTGGCATAGTTAAACATTTTCTTTCTCCGTGTAAACATTTCTTCGTTTTTTCCCTACTACCACGACGACAACAAAAACAAGTTTACGGTTTGTCTCGGGGTTCTTACAGTTAATGAAAACGTTATTTATTTCAGCGTAAATCTAGTGGAACAGTCGTGACCTTCACCATTACGTTCTGGTTTTATTTGCTATTTACTACCGCTTGCAATTTTACCTCGAACTTGTTTCACTATAGCTTCTGTGTCTTTCGTTTTTTTCTTCTTTTCATTAGTTTTTTTTTACATCTCAATATTTTTTTTTGTACAAGAAGAGGTATACGTATGTTACGTTGGCAAATGTATGGAGGGTTGCTTACAATGTAAAACACAAGCGATGGGTGTTGAAAAGAACGCGGGGGCGTTTAAACGGAGGTTGTAAGCTGTCAGGCAAAAGAGGCGTAAAAGAAGAGAAATGACGCGGTGTAATTAACAACGATGCCGGAGGTGGAAGAGTAAAAAAAATTAAAGAGTGGCAGAGTTGAAAAGGTGAAACGAGACGAGTCTAGGTTATTCTTGTGTACTTGTGCTGCTGGGTGGTATTTTCCGTCGACGAGTGTATTTTTTTTCTCTTTCTCTCTCTAGAACCCTGATGTTTCACTTTCCCCGCTGAATATAGTGTTTAAGCAAGGATGAAAATGGGAAAGAACGCTTGTAAAGCAGAAACATTAATGAAAAAAAAACTCGCTTTTATAAAATAACATCTAAAATAAAGAAACGAAAAAAAAGGAAAGGAAAAAGCTCAATGGGATTTAAACTATATAGGAAAACTAAATAAAGTAATGATATGAAAATTAGGCTTTAAAAATAGAGAAACCAATTTAGATTTGGAATAGTCAGTATTGTTTCAGAAAAATATAACGCTTACACGGAAAGGGGTATAAGCCAGATATTCTATGAAACGTCTAGGTGTTTTTATGTATTGATTAACCAAGATGGGAATTTTGTACTAATATAAAAACACATTTCTACTTCTACCCTTTCTTTGTATTTTTTCGCTTTTTTTTTTGGGCATAATTTAGGCATTAATAAAATGTCTTGACTTTCTCGAATGTCTCTTCGCACAAAATTCTAAATACCCGATACGAAATTCGTACTCTCACTTTTACGCCTATCGCCTTTTTTTCCGACAAAACATACTACGAATTCCCTACGAAATTTAAACGCGAATACAAGGTGTCCACCATGGGAGCTAAGCATTTGGAAACTCCATGATGGAACGGAACGAAAGCAGAAACTCAAAGTTTATGTGGAAATTATGTAGTTCGTGTGAAAGCCACAGTGCCGCTGTTAGTCATTTTTCAAAATGGCGACTTAGCACAGGTTGTGTGGTGGTATACAGAAACGAAGTCTTAATCATGAAGCAATTTTTCTTCCTAATATTATTGTTACCAAAATGTGCTACATTATTTTGTATTTTTGTCAGTAATTTTATTTTTTTTGTTTTTAACTCTACTTTTACGAGACACGTTACCGCGTTATTCGTTTTTGTTGTAATTTTTAATATCAGAATACTCTGGGGTATTGCAGTATTGGATTGCATAGTCATCGCGGAAAATTTACAATTCAATTGGATTAAGAACAGCACTAAGAATAGGCGGGAAGCTATGACTTTATCGTTGAGGTAGCCTCACTAAAGTGATATGTACATCGCAGCCCTCTGATGCATAATACTTTGAAGTTTTTTTCACTTGTGTTTTATCAATTTATCAACCCTGTTTACTGAGGTTCAGATAGTTTAAACAAACAGAATTTGTAATCTTGTTCTCAGATTGCCGTAACTTATTCTCTTTCGTCTTATTTTGTTTTCAATTGTCTTTAGTTCTCTTTCTTGAGAGAAGTAAGACGTGTTTCGTTGACATCAAATGATGACTATTTATAAACAACTAGTGCGTGTACTGTATATGACATAACTGAGTTTATAAAACTTGCTCATGTCATATTACAGTAACTGTACTTGTATATCGATATCGATTTTAATATTTTTTTTGTCCATATAAGAATGTGCTATCTTTTTAATATAAATGAAAAATACTAAAATAAACAAAAAACGCCTGTCAGATGTATTGAGTATTCCAAACTATAAAGTTGCTCGTCTATAAAGTTGCATGCAGGTAAAGACCTGCATGTTGAAGATATCATACTGTCAGACATGTAAACAGCAATGTTCCGTGTATTTTTTAAACCTTGTCCTCTATTAGAAGTCGATAAACGTATTCCTTGTAGTAACCACCCCATCCCCACAGGGTACAAGCATCCATGAGTGAAACTTTGCACGTTTCTGGGAATGGCCCTAGACGTCATTCATAACACATGCCACATTGATTTTTCCAAGTTCCCATGTACTTTTACGCGTTCGGGAAACGAGTGTTAATAAATCACACCAAGCAATGTTTGGTGTAAAAGTGGGATGTGCAGTTTGTTTATATGCAAGTTGAGTTTTTTTTTTATATCTCCCTTCAACTCCCCAGAATAACATTCCCTACCAGACGTTTTTTTTTCTTCTTCCTTTCGGAAAAGCTTTCATCATCTTAGTTTTAACACTACGAGGTTTGGTAAACAAAATAGATCCTCGATAAAAGTAAAAACACGATGTAGCGCTTAAAAATATTTTTATTGTCAAGCATCAGTTGTAATAAAACATCAATTTTTTTTTAGTTTAGTCTACAATGGTATGTATGTTACAGATTTAAAAAAAAATGTTTTTGGATTTATTTTTATTTTTTTATTTTAAGATTTTTCGTGTTAAGTAACATGAAAAGAGTCGGTTTTGGTTGATGGTTTTCCTGTCAAATAGTCTTCCTTAAAGCAATTTGGTAAAGTAATGCGGGGAGAGTGAAATCACTAGTCATGTTGTCAAAAGTTGGTAATTTCCTTAAAAACCACTTGACAGTTTAAACGTTAGTTATTTTTTTAAAAAAAGAACATCGTATGACAGAAACTGTGCAGCTGTTTATATAGTTATCAAAATACATTTTGTTTTTTCTTAGTGATTTACAAATTTCAATGAAAAAAAAAATTATACAATGATCCATTTAAATGACAATGCAGTAGTTACATTTATAACGGGCCGATAAAATCATGAATAAAAATTATTTGCAATGAAGTTTTTAAAATCCATTTACATTAGCGACCGATTGGCTTCTTCTACATTCGCGAGTTTTTCTGTCCCCTTTCTCAATAACTATAACATCGCGAGTGTAAACATCAAGCCCATTACTAACAACGCCAGTGTAATCATAAACCACAAATTTTCAAATTTGAAAGGGAAGCAGTACATTAACATTTTTGTAATATACATATTTGTAACGGTTATATGCCAAGAGGCCTATAAACTTAACTGAATCAGACTCAGTTTTTGAAACAAATTTTGTGAAGTGTAGTTCAACTGTTTTCGAGATTCATTTGCTCACAAACAGATTAACATGAAAAGAGTTTCATAAACAATAGATGCAAAATGTCAATGTAAAATATTTAAAATACAGAATACCTGTAATATGCAAGGTTTTTTAAGACTTTTAAACTTAGGGCATGTAGGGGGGTCCGAAAGGAGCAACTTTTTCTTATGCAAAAAGTTTAAGAAAAAATACGCGTCACGTGATACAGATCCGTGCTGCCTGTAAGACCCTGCAGTTGTGTGGGCGGATAGAAACCCTTCTTGCAATCCGGTTGCTATGAGTGAAAGAAATTCACTCGTTCCAGAGGTGCGTTCTGGACTTTATTGAGGAGTGTAACAGGAGTTCTTGAGTACCTTGGGAACTTAGGGTCGTTTCAAGACATCGTGATTGTCATGATAACCCAATAAGGTCCGAAACGCTCCTCTGGAACGTGGGTTTTTCCCACTCTCAAGGACCGGATTTCAAGATTTGCTACCCGTCCACACAACATTGTGGTGGAGCTTACTATACAAGCAGCATATCGGACGACTATAGCACGTGAGACGATATCTCTGGTACTTTTGGCATAAGACAAAGTTGCTTCTTTCAAACCCCTACATGCCTTAAAAGTTTGTAACAAAAGTCCTGAAACACTTTGTATATATTAATTTCAAACTACTGTATTAATAATATGCACACATATGCCGTCGTTTCTCGTGTATAATTAATAAACTGGTCTATTTCACAGCATTCTGGAAAATTAGTGCGAGATAGTGTTTTGTCTTGTATATACGAGTTTCTTAATTATAAGGTGGTTTAATTTGAAAAGTTATTAAATTAAAAGCTTTCCGTGTCAAGGAACGATCAAAGGCTACCGCTTTGTATTAAAAATGTGGAATCTAAAATTTGGTATTTTGAAGGTTAGCACAATTCACGTTCACTTCATTCATGGTCATTCATTATTGAAGCAAGCCACTTAATGACGTTACGCAAAATGTTCTGCAACAAGGCCTCATGAATCATCACACCATCTCTTGCCCACTATATCATAAGATTTAATTAATTTATATTTAAAAAGTAAGTTGTTCATCAATTGAACAACTGAACAATTGAAATAAATTGTGTTGCACAAGGATAAGAAATATTCTTCACAAAAAAGCTACAGGATATTTTTAGGATGCCCAAAAGCACCCAGTGCTCACCAACCTCGCCAGGTCTACTTTACATTGTGTTGTGATGTTGTGCTGAATGAAATAAGAAAAAATGAATAAAATCAGGTTTTTATATTATTACCCAAAATACTACGTCCTTCTTAAAACGTTATCTGAAAAACTGGTATAATTTTTTTTAACAATCAACAATTTCAAAAACAAAAGTAGATAAGGAGAATGGTTTTCCGTAAAAGCAGGTTGTCTTTTTTTTAAACGATGGTGTGTGGTGTAGAAGAATACCAATTGGAAAGAAGCCAAACGGAAAGTAATCGCAATCCTAGTTCTCTTACATTAATAAAAATGGCCGAATCAGGATTAATATCTCGTTACATTTGAAAGCCTAGCGGTAGAGTATGTAAACCGAGCAATTCAAATGCAGATGCATGCCCGTCATGGATTGCAAGTCCGCGTGCGTTTGCTTAACTTGGTGCCTTTTTTGACAGTAAACGTTCATTTTCAACAGCAAGAAACAAACGTGCTGAAAATACAAAATGGGAACACTCTTTTGTGATCTTTTGCTAAAAAGTAGGTGTATTTTATAATTTAGTACTATAAAATGTTCAATTTCGCCCTGTTTGCATCAAAAGATTGGTCATCTAGTCAAGATGTCATGTGATAATAAAAAAGGGAAAAAATTGGCAATAATCACAAAGGCAGTCTTAAGCTTTAACACTGTCAGTTCTAGATTCGTGGCAACAATATAAACACTGCAGTAACAAAGGTAGCAATAAGAGCGTTCATTGCGCTCTACGTGCCTAGCTTAGTTACGTTGTATAGCTTTTCTTTGACGGCCAGGCTTGGGGAACAGCAACTGTCGAAGGTATTGGTTGTCTTGGCTCTTTTGCTCGCTGAAGCAGTCTAATCCGATGCAAGGAAACGTTCGTTGTTGCCCAGCAACCATTTTGTGTCCTGCGAATGCGCGGGCTCCAATGGTCCAAAACGGGTCATCCGTACAAGGACCCCTCACCATTGATCTTTCTCTCTCTTTACTTGGCTCAGCAAATTAGAAGAGTGGGGCTTGTTGCTCCCCAGCTCGACATAACATGCGCCAAACTCAGTAGGGTGCACAATTCGCATCTACTTTCGTAGTGACTTCAATATACTACGAAGAATGTGCCTGTGTTGTGCTTCAGACGGTGACACCAAGTCACACATGCACAATCACTTCCTTGGGCAGTTGCAGTTTGACATGCAAAATTTCTTCCCCCATCTCTTTACTAATCAAGTTTAAGCGGAAGAACCGAGAATAAAAACTTTTTAAAACAGTGATTATTATATATTCATATGTAGTAATTAGTTTTGTTGAGTCAAACATATGGTTCTGTCTTCTTTTTTCTACTGAAACACTTGTAGCTTTGTACAATTTACGCGGTGAATAGTAGAATATGCCAGGGAGTGTAGGGGAGCACGCCGTACTGCTTGAAGTATTAAAGATCTAATGCGTGCAGAACAAAGTCTATAATCTGCACGAATTGTTAGCACATTTCAATTATGATAAGATATTTGGGGCGTGGGTTTTAAACGTAGTTTCAGTTTATATATTTTTACTTTGCTAGTATGGATGAGGCCCCACTTTAGAATTATACGTCATGATTAGCCAAATGTATAACGTTTCTAAGATAATTTAATGATCAGTCGATGTAGAAAATCATTGGAATTTGTCATTTTGTGGTGATGACAGAGTTTATCATGTTTTGTGCTGATCATCTTGTAATAATCTAATTATAAAGTTTTTCAGATAACATGCAAATTAAACCAGTATAACATACACATAAATATGTGTAGTATATTGTATATCTGGAAGATTCATGAATATGATATTTCAACATTTTCTACGCGGATGCCCATACTTTGTTGCGCATGCTTTATTTCATTTCGTTGCCTTCGAGTCAGCGAAATATTGCAAATTTTCATGACTTTCTAATTGCCAGTAAAGGGTTATCTAGCGGTGTGCATATGGTAGTTTACCTTAAAATGAACTATTCAAACAGGCACGTAACGTCATTAGCAGCTGGTTTAGTTTCTCGGTAACTATAGAACCAACCAAGAGCGTTGCATCGTTAAGGGTGTCTTTGTGGTGGTTAAGCATCTACTTAATATTTGCAAAGTTGTAGGTAGTAACAAATAGGCAATAGCAAAAGCAGCAGCAAAGAACGTTCATTTTATTTCCCCCATACATGCAAAAGGTTAATTTACAAAGCAAAGCTCCTTTAGATCTAATACAATGTTTTGGTTGGACGTTAGTAGCACTTTTGGTGGACGTAGTGGTAGTGGCGGTGGTGCTAATTCCGTTTTGCTCAATAGTGGGAAGTTTTCGCTTCCCTTTTCCTGTGTCATTCTCTTTACCCATTTCGGACAGGTGAATAATTGCAACAACATTTGCTCGTTTGCCCTATCACGTTGGGTTGTTAAAAGCCCGTCGTCGTCTTCCTTTTGCTCTTTGGATGGCCTAGAGGCGATCTCGTCATCCGTCTTTTAATTAGGAACAAGCAAAAGAGCCACTTGGTGTAGTACAGAGCAAAACGAGTGGGCAAAGGCAACAAAAGAGTTTGGTCGTAGCCTTCATCCACCACGACCACCACTTTGCTCCCCCCCCCAACCTCCCCTCCCACCCCCCTATTTTTCTCGCCCTAGAGAATGTAGCATTTTACGGCTGAAAATTGCCCGGCTTTTCCCGGAACACGTCTCACTCGTTCTCCCACTCGCCTTTTGGCGTGTGTGTGACTATTATGGGGGCCGCCGTGTTTATAGTAGAGGCCATCAGCTGATAAGGTCGTGGTGCAATGAGTGACCCGCCATCATCATTCGGTCCCCCGTTTTAATAAGTTCATCTCTCTCTCTCTTTCTCGAACAGCAATAGCGGCATCAGCAGTAGCGGAATAAAAGCCAGGGACGTAATTGTTAGATATTCATGAGGGGGGATTAAAAATATAGAGTAAGCCTCTCGTTGCCAAATGATGCTGGTCGTTTCTAGCGCAGGCTTTTCAACTAAGAACGAGAAGAATGGCCATCTGTAGCTGTTGCTTTAAGGTTCTCCCCCTAAAAAGACCCAAGAACTTTTGTCGTCGTCCGGTTCTTCAAAACCCAAAAGTGTTTAGAGTTGGTGAGAGGAAAATCGGTCGAGAAGCCAATGAATAAGGGGTGCTTCTTCCTTCCGTGCTTTACCATCTTGGTCAAGTGTTATCTGTTGGGGCTTGAAGCTAGAGTGCGAGTGGATAACACGAGTTGAAAGGAAGGCTTGCTAATCGATGCAACAATTGTTGTCAATCAAGCGTAACCTCTTGTCGAAAATAATATATTCATGGCTATGGATTTATAAAGCGGTTATGACCTTTCAAAGTTTTGAATATTGGAAAACCCGTTTTCCATACTTATGTGATGCATTTACATTATAATTTTTAAAAAGTTTGTTTGTTGATGTATACAAATCACACGTTAATCTTCTAGTCGCCAAACTTAGTAAACAATCGAATGTGATAAAAATGTAAGAGTTTTAGTATACAGTAGCTATCTTCCCTTAGCTTCTCCAATTGTTTTTCACTTTGTAGTCTCAGTAACTCAGAGCTGGAGTCTTAAGACCTTTTGCATAATAATTATCATAAATTTCACCGTTAGAATATGAAGTTTACTAGTTTATGGCGTACGGTACTTATAATTATTTATATAGGTTATAGTTCACGTTGGTATTTCAAGTGACATGCCATACATTAACTAAGTGAAAGAAATCCTTTTTATTTAGGCGCACCAACTGCCAAGAGGCTTGTTATATGGCGCCCACTGAAAATTTGAAATGAAACTTATATGACATTTGAAACTTAACTATATTGACATAAAACGATGTATGACCAATAGTCCTTATGACCAATAGTTCTTATGACCAATAGTCTGTAACCAATAGTCCTATGACCAATGGTTCGGATACCGTGTAAATTTATCGATACGTTTAATATGCAACATTATGAACTTTTTTAATATGGAAGAAACATAAATCAGGTTCACCAATTTAAATGAAAATTAACGTACCGTACCACGTTTGAACATTCTTTATAACTGTTATACATTTATAAATAACCTAAAGCATTATAAAAGATTATCCTTAATCTAGTGAGAGTTTTTTTTGGTGTGTTTTAGTTTGAAAAAGTGTGTGTTGTTTCTGTAAGTAAATTTTAACTGGCAGTAAAAAAGAATTATTATGTAGGTTATTTTTGAGTAAAAAAGCGAGTTGAGATACACCAAATCTGCAGTCTTCACAGAACATTGTTTGACCTTTGTTGACAACGGTCAAGTGTACGATTTTTTTTACCTGAATAAAAAGAGAAGTTTAAGTAGAGCGAAGAAAAAGGCCTCTGGAGAGATAAATTTGACGAAAGGGAAAAAGAACAAGGGAACCAAGGAAAAAATGAAACGAAAATGCAAAGGGAATAAAAGCACAAGCCCCTTAGATAAGGCGCAGCATCTTCCCCAGGGAACGTAATGGGCATGCGCGTCGTTTTAAAACAAGGATGCGTTTTGCATTCATGATAAAGAGACACGAGTCGTTGAGGAAGACACTTGTTATTTTTTCACGTTGTTGTTGCAGTGTTGTCGTGTCTGAAAATGCCTTTATTTTTATATTTTTTTTTCTTATTTTTTTATGCATCCACGAATGCGGTGACGAAGTCATCAACTGCATCAATTCTTTGCTAGACGAACGGGAATAATTTCGTGTTCTTTGCTCATGAATACTAAAAGAAACCAACGAACGATGTTTGTCTTTTACATTTTTAAAGAAATCTCTCACAAAATACGACACGATATGGATATAAAAAATAATTGCAAAAGTCAGATTAAAAGGGTAATAACTGCTGTCGTTGTTGTTATTACATGTACTATTGAATGGTGGCAGAAAGCAAAAGTGGGTTTTGAGAGTTTGACGCTGGGGGAAATAGCCGAATTGTGCATTTCTTTGCAAAAGTTTGAGTTATACAAATCCCATTGAGATAAAAAATGACTTAGCAATGTGAACGTTTTTTAGTAATAATAAGAGTAATTATTCCTATAAAAATGTTAACTATTATTATTGAATTACTGTTGGTAGTTGTTTGTATGCATAAAAAAGTTATTATACTTGTAAATTTACTTAATTTATAGATATAATTTAAATCAAACTTTATACTTTAAGAATTCAAATCAAAAGTCAACAGACTTTAAATAAAATGTCCTATTTACTTCTCAATAGTTCAACTGTTTCCAAACAAAATAGAAAATTTTTTTTCGTGACACTTTTCTGACACTTTTATGTGTAGAGTTCTCGCCCCCAAATTCTTCAAATCTAATCGTACGACAAGAAAAACGGTACCTACACTCAACGAACCTAGCTGAATACTGCATGAATGACTGATCAAATGTAAAATTATTCGGCTTACATTATTTAAGTATAATTTTGATAAAGAAGTAATTTAGTTTTGTTTAAACAACTGTTGATTTACTACTTTATTTTATTTAATTGAAGACTTGCCCGGAATATCGTTGCATGTAACAATTCATAATTTTGAGTAAATGGCAAAAGAGGTATTCAGCAACACATTGATGTCACATATTAGGTGCTCAATTTCGAAATGATATATGTAATGTTTAATGTAGGTATGAGTTTGTCTATTAACAGCACTAGTTAGGCCCATATATGAGGCACAGTTTTCCACAATAATCTCAATATTGAATTTTAGTAACATACAACGTTATTCCGGGCAAGCCTTCAATTTTGCATCTTATCTTTCACTTAACTTTTGGTTACCGAACCAATCAAGCAGACGCTTGGGCGCTGGCTGTAAATTACAAGGTGATACCTTTGGTTTGGAGATTTTGAAGTAAAGTTTGATAAAATTATTAAACTAGCAGTTTTGTGAACAGTAGACCTCACTCAGTTACTTTCTTCTAGCTCGTAAGCCACTTATCCATACATCAAAAGCAGCAGAGCGTGGTTTCGACCCCCAGACCTCTGCTTTATGATTCCAGCACGCTTCCACCGCGCCAATCTGGTGTATGAAATGCAAACATGCACTTTTAAAACCCAATGTAAAAACATGAATAAAAAAGAATGAAAAATAAATATAGTATGACTTTAACCAAAATTTCATCAGTTCTGCTTTTACCTCTAATAAATAACTTGTGTGAGTTTTAAGTAAATCCGTTCAAGCGTTCGCAGAATATCGCAACACAAACATTACACGAACAGACAAACACCGTTTTGTCCTACCTTCACATAGAAGTTTCTTTTGTTTGATTAAATGTTCATTAACTTTTGGTGCATTATATTAATTTGCCGGTACTTTTTTAAAGAAATTTTGGTGCCATAAAAATGTTTTGAAACTTGTGATTAACTAATCTTTGTGCAGAACGTAGTTAACATCATTTATGTGGTTGGGAACCAGTTAATAGCTGGTGGTTTCGTTGTTCATGTTCACTTTTGTATGGTGAAAATCTGTTTTGGGCATTAGACTTAGCTTTATTACCAGAATCGTTTATTTGCTTGGCAAAAGTTAACTAGCCTCTCAAGGAAAGACAAAAATGAAAAGCAAAGCACAGCGTCGGTATAGGGAGCCTACTTGGGCATTCTATGCCTTTGTGACTAGGTTTGACGCGTGGATTTATTCAGTCACTGCTAAAAGAGAAAGAGCTAAAGAGAAAGATAGAGAAGAAAAAACTGAGTGGGAGAGACTGAGTGAGTGAGAAAGAGAGCGATGCACTTTCGAGTTGCCAGTATCGATCGACCAAAGACTCTTTTGTCTCGAGCTTTACAAGGCAATTCGGAACACGACGCAAGGTTTCTTCGTTTTTTGTGTGTATTTGTGCTTGCTTGGTTGTGTGTGTGTATGTGTGTGTGTGTGTGTGTCCCTTGGCCAATAGGTGCTCACGTTGACGATGGGATGAACGGCAGGGTAAGGGCTTAACGGGGAAGTGATGTGAAAGGCTCCACATGGCTGGCTTGTTCGTAGGGGAGGGGAGGGGTATGTACCTCTCCCTAAGTTTCTTCTTTCCAAATGCCCCCCTGACCTCAATTTACAGAACTCGATTTGGGGAATAATCAAGTCTCGATTATGAGGCCATGTGTGCCCAACTGGGTATCTCAGCCCTAGCACCGTGCTTCAACAGTTGGGATTGGATACGGCACACCACTGTCCCTAAACGAGGGATGGACTCAAGCATAGGGGATCAGTGAGGTTTGATAGCTGTTGGATTGAATAGCATAAGTTTTTTTTGGTTGTTTTGTATATGGTAATAGGAGATCAAGTTGCTCGAATAATAATATGAAACGTTGTGGGAGTAAATTGTGTCAAAACTTTTGAGTGGGTGTAGTCGAAGTTTAGCTTATTTTGCTAACCAGCTCTAATAAATGGCTTTCAATGTCTAAGGAAAAATTATAATTTAAAATTGTTGTATAATGAATAATATTCAAATAGTTTCGTTTCAAGCTTAGTCCCAGAAATTGTTTCAGGATAAGAATCAAATTACAGTATTAGCTAACATAGAGTGTGTAAGGACAAAAGGTATCAGGTGAAGGGGGCTCCAGATGAAAGGGGATTTCAATTTTTACCTCTTCAAGCGATTGTATTGGAAAGTTGACTGAGGCATTCCGTTTAGAAAATGGTAATGAGATAAAAGATTGTATCAGTACATTATCATTGAAGTACTCGGAAATCATTACGATTAAAAGTGATCTCGAAAGCATGTGGTTGGTGTTAAAGTTGTTTTTATAATGATTTTCGCTTTTTTTTTAATTAGTGAAGTGTCCTATGAAATATTTTTAATAATTTGCATAACTGGTTATCCAAGATGAATATCATCGAAGTCTGTAATATGAAAAAAATTTGCAAATAAATTGCATGTGCTATATGGTTTAGAAGTTAGCCTCATAAACGTTTATGATCAAATCGTAGGATACTTAGAAACAAGTGTTTTTTATTTTGTATCCAACCCTTCATGGAGTAAACTACACTGCTCACAAAAAATTGGGGATATTTCATCATACCATTTTGAAATATCCTTTAATTTTTGTGAGCAGTGTAGTTAGAAATTCCATTAGTAACTACGCAAAAGTAAAGTGAATTACAGATCACGTGCCAGAGTTAAGCTCTATATAGCGGTAGATGTGGGCTTATATAACCTGAATATTTTTAGGTTAAGCAATACGGTTTGTACATAACACACAAGTTAAATTAGAAGGAGACATTTATCAAGCTGCAAGACGTATACATACATACATGTATACATACATGTATACATACATACATACATACATACATAAATACATACATAAATACA
>JAQIWH010004187.1:0-17637 GCA_034695005.1 Cryptops parisi | reverse complement strand
AAATACAGACTACACACTAGCCTGTGCCAAGCGCATGCGCAGATGAAGAGCCGATTCAGTCTGAAGACGCTTCTCAATTTTCAAGACGCAGTGGATTCAGATACCAAACAGAAGAAAATTTGTAAAACTTATATTATCTGACATTTGTTGTAACTTGGTTACAATTTCTTAATGAAAACAAACTGTACCATAAATGTAAACTATGTGTTAATCTTGTATAGCAATAGTGGATGTTGACAATTGTTTAAGAAAACTCTTAACAGCATGTCCAATAAGCTTAAACGAAATAAACGATTCTTTAAGTTGGAAGTTTCCGCAATTCATTGATGAAAACTCTTGATCGTGAAATGGTCACGTTCCTGCATTATCTCTATCAACGCTTTCATTTGCTGGACACTTGGTCAAACAATTACGACATAAAAAGTCTTCATGTGATAACATTTTATCACAGAAATAAAAAACTCACTATGAAAAAAAATAATTCAAACCCAAAGGCAACTTGTTGACAAGCGTGTTATCTAACTCTAAATATTTAATCAACATCAACCTGTTGGTAAATGACAGTACATTGCAGTAGCTCAATGATGAAATATTCATTTTTAATTTTATTGTGAAAAAAAGAGTTCAATTTCCTTTGCAACATTTTGTTGTTATTTATTTTCAACATTGGTGCCTTCGTGATATGATCATTGACGCATTCATGATGACCATATACATCATGATTTCGTGGCTTATTCAATTTACATGATGATATAAATTATGTAATGTGCCATCAAGTCCAAGTCAAGCAAGGGTGATTTCTCAACAACTTTCCGATACATTACACGGGCAGTAGCGTACAAGTGACCATCACTTCTTCATGATCATGGAAGAGGAATGCAATTCCAGACAACAGGCAGTGGCCCTCAATGCCAATGTATGTATTTCCTTTTTCCGATTATATTCCAAAATAAAATAAAAAAACTTTGCAAAATGAATCAAACATGTCCACTTTATGTAATGACCATTTCTAAAAATATGTATTTTCCTAGCTTGTGCAAAAACAGGCAATTAAACTAATTTCATGTGCATGAAGTGTAAAGCTACTTTAAAACATTTCACCCATCACTTATGTAAAAGGTTTTTTGTATATAAAAAAAAGTATTTCTATAATAAAAGGTATTTATAATAAATACTAAACTATGGGAGATGTAATTGTCAAACAATAACTTAATTACATTAACAGAGATGACTTCAGGGACTGTGTACAAGGAGGGGGGGAGCGTTTTGAGGGTTAACCCCTTCCCTAATTTGGAAGAAAGATCTTGGAAGTACTGCACTTCTATATACATAGTGTAACGTGTAACTAAAGTATGCAATGAAATAAAATACTTTTTTTGCACCTCCCCCCTCCCTTCTGAAAATCCTGCACAAATTCTGTACATGCTCTGTACACATTAGGAAAGTTCGATTTATGAACATTCACTATAACATGCAACTTGAACACAAAGTTCAGCAATTTAAAAAAAAAAATTGATACAGAACTAAATTGCAGAATTCCAATGAAGTGGATCACACTATAGCAGACAAAAACTCCGATTTCAACAACGGAGAAACCGAGTGTCGGTTTGGAATTTGTTTCAGTCCGAAATGGGCCCAGCGTCTCGCTTCGCCAAAAGTTTTGGCAGCAAGTTATGGTTACCTTCAGCTGATAGAAGGCATGAGCTTTATGTACTTCATTGGGACAATGACGACGTACGAACGACACTTTCAGCTGAAAAGCGAGAGTCTGGGACAAGTGCTATCGATGAGCGAAGTAGTAAGCATTTCAAGGAGCCCACTTTACACATTTACAAAAATCGCACAAACAACTGATTCATTTCATAGTTTCCGATTATAGTTATCCTAGTATCCAGTTATGTCTGCGGAAACGTCAATCGACCAAGATGGCTCGGAGTTGTATCTCTGGTTGCCGCCCTGGCATGCATCATAAATGCTTCACCTTACTTCATCTTTGGAGCTCCAAATCCAAGCGAGTTGCGATCGAAAAAAGTAGAACAAAATGCCCTCAGCATCTGCACTATGGTAACACGGTGCATTAAACAAAATTTCAATGTTCAGCGTAATAGTTCATCCAACTTTAACAACTGGTGGGTTTTTAACAGGGTGACAACATTTTGCAAACTGGGGTTTCGTCAAACCAGACAAATAGTTGCGTGGAAGAGTTTGCTGGTGAACACGGTAGTGCTGCAGTTGCAATCTACACGCTGGGTGTGACAACATTTGTCAGCGGATCAGTTGTAGTGCATATAGTTGGATCAGCTTATTTGGATGACAATGTTGAGCAGAAGAATTCGCCATTTTATATAGGTAAGCATATTTACCACATACATGTAATAAGAAAAAACATATGAACCCTTAAAAAAAAGCATAATTCTCCACCCTGATAAAACATGATTTATCACTAGTATGATTTATGCGTTACTGGATAGATCTTTTTAACTTAACCCCTCCACAATGTTTCGCCTCCTTCTTAGAGGCTATGTCAGGTAAGATATATAAGTGTAATAAGAAATAAAATAAATATAAGTGTAAAAACAGAGATAGGTGAATGATTTTGTATGGTTAGAAATAGCTGTGTGAAACAGTTTAGCAGTTCTCTCTTGTACTATTCTTTTCTACTTGATGAAGCCTTACAAGGGAAGCAAAACATTGTGTGGGTGTAAAAATATTTTTAAAAAAGAGGGCTACCCAGACAGTAGAATGAAAAATTCGTTTGAAAATGTTTTAGTTAAGCATAAAAATTCTACCATTGTTTCCTACATGACGAAGCCATTAAGAGGGACGTAAAACGTGTAGGTGTAAAAAAGACTTATCAGATCAGTAGGGTGTTAAAAAAAAAAGGTTTATCGAGTCAGTAGGGTAAAAAAATTTACCTTTGAGTGTGTTTTGTGGTGATAAATTATGCATAAAAAATACATTAAACCTCTTCAATCTAACCTGTTCTTAACAACTTGTTAGCTATCATCTCTGCTTTGCGAACTATCGGACCGATGCTGGGATTTCTGTTAAGTTCGTTCAGTCTTTCGTTTTACGTTAATCTAGGAGGTGAGTAACATCAATGTTAAAGATGCCCATCGATCAGAACTTGTTTCTAAATTGCATGCCAAATTTGTGTCTAAATTGCCAATTTCCTTTAGAAACTGGAATAAAACCTGATGATCCAGAATGGATTGGCGCATGGTGGTTGGGTTACATCATCATTGGACCTGCCATTGCAATCGCAGCTCTTCTCATCGCTCAGTTTCCTAAGCGTTTACCTTCACATCACTCGACGCCCGCCATACAGCTCGAAATGAGAAAGACCTCGGCTCTCGTCAAAAACAAAGTGTCAAGTGTTAAAGAAGATCCAAGTCTATGGACGAAAATCCACCATATCGTCACAGGTCCTTTGACTTGCCACTATCTTTCAACCTCCCATTAAACAACCAATCACGCACATTTTTATTGCAATGGTTTCAGATTACTTTCGGCAGGTGTGGGGCCTGATCAAAAACCGACATTGGGTCCTTCGATCGCTGAGCGGAGTTTTGACTTTATTCGCGCTTGAAGGCTTCATGATTTATTTACCCAAATACCTAGAGCAGGTTTTTCACATCTCGCCATCAATGTCAAGCACTTGGACAGGTAAATTTCCGCTCTTCGTGGTTTATCGTATTCGTGGTAATGATCCACAGACCTTGATGATCTTTGCAGGTGTTGCAGTTTTAGCTCCCATACTGATAAGCGAAATGGTCGTGGGATTCTACATCAAGATTTATAGTCCATCGTCCCGCAAACTAGCGTTATGCTTGGCCATTTCCAAGGCGTTTTGCGCAGTGGCTATGTTGGGACTCATGTTCATCCAATGCGATTCTGCTTACATTGGTGGAATTCATCAAACTTCAAGGTATCATTCATATGTCTAGTTCAAAAGTTAGTCACCAATTCACGGCTGTGTTATGGCCTTAGGAGATGCGGGGCCCAATTGGGAAAAATTTTGGTGAGCCCGCAGAGAGTGTTATGGTTGTTGAAAGACCCTAAACAAAATATTTAACCTCCTGCAGACATTTTTAGGAAACTAAATTTTTGGGGCCTTTTGTATATACTAAATCATATCACTGATACATGCAAAGTTAATTTGTTCTTGATAAGATTATGGTAACTAAATAATAATGTATAGTTGATTCAAAATCAACTACCGTTATCTATAAAATGCATAGTTGATTAACTTCAGCATACATATTGCTTATGGAGTCCACCAATCTCACCTCCACTTCCACCCGTTTTACGTGAAATATTTTTCATAAATGCCCATTTCTGGTACATAGTTGTTAAATGCAGCCTCTATCTACACAATTGGACTGTTTCAACCATGCACAATGAAGATCACAACACAAGTACCTGTGAACTCATAGATTTACAAATGTAAATCCATAGATTTGTGGGTGTTATTTTTTTTTCGCCATGCCATTGCAACTAACGTATGGAAGCCATAGCATAGAATTATAGATCAATGTAAAGATAATGAACTGATTTTTCACATGGTTGTGTTGGTTTTTCTCTAGCTTGAGAGGTTCATGAGAAATCACTTCTTGAGCATTGACAACGATTTTTTTGACCAGCCGGTAAATGAGCGTGGGACCCCCTTAGGCATGGGGTCCAATTGGAAAAACTGGTCCAATTGACTTAAGGTCAACCCTTCACCAGTTAGCTGTAAGTCGTCAATTTATTGTTGTGCTAACATCCTGAGTGTACTTGTAACTATTACAGTTACGAGCGTATTTAATACTATTTACGTGTAACTCTGGCTGAATCCTAAATGTTGCTACATGGACATGAGTTAAAACAATGAATTGAGTAATAAAAAAAGCTTGTCCATCATTAAGAGCAACATGAGTCGAGGTTTACTTCTAGACTCCACGTGGTTACCTTAACCAACTAATGTAATGTAAACAGAGATGATGATGGTATAAAAGAGTATCCCAAACCAGAGTGCATCAGAATGCTTCTAAAATTCGTTCCCACAAGGTTGGCTTTTAGACCCATCATTATTATTTGACAAGCATACAGCTAATAAGATATAAATAATTTTGAATTTTAACGTACCAACCAGATTACTTTTCTATTTCTCTGTATAGTTGTATGGTCGATTGCGAATGTCCATCTCTACCATTCCAACCTGTCTGCGTTGATGGCACTCAGAATTTTCTCTCGGGATGTCATGCAGGATGCGCAGTGGTCAACAAAACTGCTGTAAGTTAAACATGTCAATGTTAAAACCATTTACCAAAACACAAAAGCAAATTATCAATTAACATCTTTATTTTAAAACTGCAAGGAACTCACCGTATACAATAACTGCAGTTGTGGGGCAGACGAAGGCACCGCAGTTCCAAACTGGTGCCCTTCCAACTGCTCCTCGTTTTACTTCTACATCGCTTTGTGCGCATTGGCACATTCTATCTTTTCGTTCGACGTTTCAGGGATCATCTTCTTGTTTCGGTAATCAGTATTATCTTCGCTAAACAAAAACAAAACAAAATAACTTAATGGAATATTCAAACATCTTTCAGATGTGTTCCCATCGAGGACAAAACCTTTGCTTTGGGAGTCTTTAACGTGCTTCTCAGTTTACTGGGTGATAAACGGTTTCATTGACTTTCGTAAATGATCGACATCTTGACATTCTAACGTATGTTTGTATTTATTTTCGTTCCAGTGTTTATACCATCTCCCATAGTGCACTCTGCGATCGTTGACTCGACATGCATTTTGTGGAACACGTCGTGCGACGATAACAGCGCTTGTCTTGTGTACGACGTTGATCTATTCCGCTATTATATGCACGCGGTACCGTTTGCACTACTCGTCTGCGGGAGTGTATGTGAATTTCTGTTCACCATGAAAGCTCATAAGATTGATTTTTATGGTGAGAAAAGTAGTAAAACTATTCAAAACTCAGATAAATGAACTCTGATCTCAACAAAGAGATTTCCAACACAACTACCACCAGACAGTATGCATTCCGGAACCAACAGCAACAAACATGTGAGAACTAGCAAAGCACATACATCAAAATCAAGGTGAGAAAGTATTGCGATAAACAAAATGTGCTGTACAAAAAGTGTTCAGAACTATAAATACAGTTATCCCTCGTTATCCACAGATTTTGGAAAGCCTATATGCAGTTTGTTATTTTTGTTTCGATTAATAATTGTTTTTCTTATTTCAAAAAATGGTGCTGTCCAAAAAAATGGGTAAAATTTAAAAATCAAGTGGTAAAAACTAACATTCAAATTGACCACCAGCATTAGTTGGCGTCTTTAATTAACTAGGTGGCATCACTTTCTCCATAGATATTTTCACCCATAAATGGTAGTACAACCACAACCATGTTACAACACTATCTAGAAGATTAGTGAAGATTACTCCATCATAATACGTTTCATTAACTCAATAAGTGCTACAAGTGAAGGAGTAAGAAAAGCACGCAAACTTACGATTTATTTAATAAAGTTTTCTCCCCCCCCCCCTCTGAGTCCCTTATTTAATACGCAGTCTTCCTAACCGTGGTTTTAGTTTACCACAATACTTTTCAGAAACAAACTCACAGATAACGAGGAATTACTGAACTTTTGCAATGTGAAAATGCTCAACTTTGATAACCAAGTCTAATCTCAACCAAACTTCAACTTTGTGAACTTTGACATACAGCATCATGGATTTGTAAAGTGACATTGCTTTTTGTGGTATATTTTTTAAATACATTTTATTCCTAATATATGAAATTAATCTCACGTTCATGTAGCCATGAGATATATTTTCTCACTTCATCAATACAGTATAATGTTGTGAGTGAGTACCATAAACACCCTGGTTTGCAGGACTTCACCTTGGTCTCTGGGTTCTAGTGCTTTTCAATTACGATATAGACGTACTATTCATCTTATTATTTTGGGCACTTAGGATACTCAAATTATGAGTCAGTGCTTATTATACATGAATTCACTTTAATATTAAATAAAGATTACATTATGTATAATATTAATATAGAGTAAATAAAATAGTACATCAAGTGCATAAAGTATGCTAATGTTATTTGATTTTCACTGGCAAGTGAAAGACAAGCTTGCTTTGCTTTAAAATGGTTTTCGCTTTACGGCAGTGTTCTGGTCCCCAATCAGCCGTATTAGCGGAGTATCATTCTACATGTTTCTTGTAGTCAATTATCAAAGACATGATGCTCACTTCAAATAAAATTATACACTTAGAGCTTCCTTTATCAAGCAGTTGATCACTCGTTATTCTTCATGGTCAGATATATTTAAGATTAATTGAGACCATAGTCACGTTCCTGCATTTTGATGACGTTTGTCCACTGTCAACAGTTAAAGAAAAATAAAAAGAAACCAGTGGATGATGATAATATGTTTATCACGGAAGAAGGAACACTTAAGAAATGCAAAACTTAAATTGGTATCGCAATAAAACTGCCATTGGTGTAGGTTCTGCCACTATAACATTTTCAATTGTTTGATAAATTATCATTATCCTCATTATTGTAATATGTGCATTTTCTTATCTCAAATGCACATAAAGAATTAAACCAATTTATCTAGCATTTTGTGACTGTATTTTTCAACTGTGACATCAGCATCTACAACACACAGGTCAACTTCGTTGACACTTTTATTGAAGAGCATCTACATTTTTTTGTAGTCATTTTACTGTAGCCTTCCTAACCTCATTCGCTCAAAGATAGTGCAAAATTATATAATGTGTCATTGAAGTTCAAGCAAGAGTGAATCATCAACAACCCCCTTCAAAAACAGCACGTGTCAGAAAATCAACCAAAAACTTTGAACATTCTTCTTGACACCTAGAAACGACCGTCTTGTTTTTGTCTTGGCGACTGTGCTTGTTATGACATTATATATAAATCCCATACACAGGTAGTTTTCTACATGGTGTTCCACAGGCATGTCAATTTGACTTTCATTTTACCATAAAATCTCATCAAATCGTCTTGTTGTAGATGGTAATTAGGTTCCAAAAGATTAACTGCCCTAAAGCTCTGTTTGCCTAATGACATTTTCTAAATGACATGGAAAAGACATTAGGTAGTCTGGGCGTTAGACCAAAACGATTACCACAACACCTTACAAAATATACGCCTGTGACTACACTCCATCCATCATGACATCATTCCATCATCCAAATTTAATCTCACTGGAGCTAATGTGATTTACAGGTTGGAAAATCACCCACATAAAAGAGTGAGTACAGAATATGCTAAATGGCTATAACTGAATCATGTAGTCATAGCAATTTGAGTTTTTCACATTCAACGAAGACTGTTTGCATTTTTAAGACGTTTGATCGCATGTGTCACTTTCATTATGTAAATTCATGTTTCTATCAGGTTCCTAAGAGGGCTAAAGCCCCCTCCAAAATCAAAATTTTTTTTTTAATCATACATATTTTTAAAAAAATCGAGTTCACAATACTGCACATAGTAGAGTGTAGTAAAGTCGTTAGTCGACAGACAATTAATCAATTAATCGTTGTTAGTTATGACTAGGTGGTTCATTGGTTGTTTTGTTTTTTGGTTGGACAAAAAGTCCCTTCTGAAAAAATTTCCAAAACAAATCCTGGCTAAAGACCTGTATTTGTTGAATGCAAAATGATTGAAAAATATATAAGTAAATAAATAAGCAAAAAATAAAATAAAAACGTTTTATCAAAGATGTGAAACCACTAAATGCCAAGCTGTGTTGTTGCTAATCCAACACGTGTTGAACATTGACTATATAGGAAATTAGAGTTTGCTGATGCAAAGCCCACCTAGCTTTGTCTCTAGAAAGAAAAAAAAATTACACGAAGAATAATCCACTTCTAAATATTCAAGCTTTTGGAACATTCATATTTTCCAGCTAATCTAAATGCACTATCAAAATGTATCCGATATTTTAAAAAAGATCAAAGAAACATACTATCAAATTGTATCGGATTGGCCACTTATGTAATGATAATTAAAAAAAATAACCTTCCTCTACAATTTCAAAAAAACAGAATTTGATTGCAAAATTTCAAAAAAGTGGATCTCAACATGGTGGATGAAAACAATGAGTACGGCGAGCAGAAGAACGACTGCCGATTGGGAATTTGCTTCCGTCCGAAATGGGCACGGCAACTCGCCTCGCCTAAACTTTTGGTGGCAAGTTATGGTTACCTTCAGCTGATTCAAGGCATGTCATTCATGCATTTTGTCGGGACAATGACAACGTTCGAACGCCATTTTCAGCTGAAAAGCGAAAATCTTGGACAAGTCTTATCGATAGGCGACTTGGTAAGCATCACAAATAGCCCGAAAGAGAGAACGTAAACAATTAGGATGGCCTACTGATTCTAATATCGTGTACCCTACAGATTCCAATTTTAGTTTCCCTTGTGGCCAGTTACTTCTGCGGTGCAGCGGATCGACCACGGTGGATCGGAGGAGCATCGTTCATCATCGTTTTAGGTTGTTTCATAAATGCATCGCCGTACTTCATCTATGGCGCTCCAAATTCAAAGGACTTGCAGACGAATGAAGAAGACGGGCAAAGCAGTTTCAGCATTTGCAGATCGGTAACTTTAAGCTGTCGTTGAAAGATACAATATTTGGCAAAAACATTTTTCACATAAATCAACCAAAGTTTGTTATTTTTCAAAAGAATAGTAACATTTTCCAAAGCTTTGTTCCGACGAACGAGACGAAAACTTGTGTAGACGATTTTGTCAGCGAACATGGCAGCAGTGCCATTCTTATCTACATCCTGGGTTTGACAGTTTTTAATTGTGGAACCATCATAATGCATGTGGTTGGAACTGCATATCTAGATGATAATGTCAAGCAAACGAATTCACCATTTTATATAGGTGAATCATTGAACTAATGGCATGGTTCAATTTTGCAAGATTTACATTTATTAACTCCTTATTCAACATTTTATTTTTAGCGATTATTGCTGCTATGCGAACAATCGGACCTATGCTGGGTTTTTTCTTAAGTTCATTTTGTCTTTCATTCTACGTCAACATAAGGCGTGAGTAACATCCTCAATGTACCAGAAAAAAGTAATCAGAAAAGTTTTCTATAACAAGAATTTGTTTAGAAACTGGAATAAACCCCAATGATCCGCAATGGGTTGGTGCTTGGTGGTTGGGTTACTTGATCATGGGACCAGCCATAGCAGTCGGAGCAATTCTAATCGCTCAGTTTCCTATCCGTTTGCCTTCTCATCACTCAACACCTGCGATACAGATGGAAATAACAAAAATGTCAACGGTCGTTCAGAATATTGCAACTAACGTTCCAAGCCAATGGACGAGAATCCGCAACATTCTCAAAGGTTCTACAATTGTTGACACCGTCTCCCACGCTTTTAATTACAGTAGATAAACCACCATTAAAATTTATGTACGGTACGCTCGTTTCAGATTTCATCCAGCAAATGTGGCTCTTGTTCAAAAACCGACACTGGGTGTTTCGAACACTGAGTTCCATCTTCACCATCTTTGCCCTCGAAAGCTACATGATCTATCTACCCAAGTATCTGGAACATATGTTCCATTTAACATCATCGGCAGCAAGCGCTTGGTCGGGTAATTTTGTCTGTTGTGTTCCTAGTTAAGAGATACATAAAGACTTGACCTTAAAGATTTTTCTCTTTCAGGTACCACTGTTTTAGCACCAATAATTTTGGGAGAATTGAGTGTTGGTTACTACATCAAGCATTATGGCCCTTCATCCCGAAAGCTGTCGTTATTTTTGGCCTTTTCTAAAGGAATCCTTGCACTCCTTATGTGTAGTCTCATGTTTGTCCAATGCAGCTCGGCACACATAACTGGAATCCATCAACCCGCAAAGTATTTTAAAGAACTCAATAACCCTAGTAATTTGTTACATTAACTAACGCGCATTCAATAATGTGCTCATGTGCAGCTTTACAAAGATCTTACAAACTCCATTATCAATTCTCATCCATAGCTGCAACGTCAGTTGCGAATGCCCATCTCTACCGTTCCAACCTGTCTGTGTAGATGGCACTCAAAACTATCTGTCAGGATGCCATGCAGGATGTACAACCGTTAAGCAAACGACAGTAAGTAACATGTTGATATAATCCATGGTAAACATCCACAGGTGGATTCATTATCATCTGGCAAACTTTACAAGGTGGTAGAGGACATCAAAACAAACAAAAAAGATCATAAGATATTATTGCAGCAAACACTTTGTTTGCAAGTTGCTGACCGTACGTTTTCCCCATTGGTGTAATACAGATCCAGGCATCAACAACACCCAGCTGAAGGTAGCCTATCTTTAAAAGGGGGCGATAGTCCCAGATGAAACATGTTCAAGCCTGCATTGACTTGACTCAAATAGAGAACATTTTGGACATTTATTGTGAAAAGTATCACCAGTGACAACAAAAGTTACAATGTACTGTACTGCACAAGCAAGGGGCCTACAAATTACACCAATGGGTCAAATGTAGTAGGATCTGTAACTTACTAACAAAGCATTTCCGAACATTGGTTCTTATGGCCCTTTTTGTTTGTTTTGATGTCCCCTCTGCCACCCTGTAAAGTTTTGGACAGATAATAACAAATCACTCTGTATAATGCCAAATTACAATTTTGGTTTTCATTTACAGGATCTCATTGTATACGGTAATTGTAGCTGTGGAGATGAGGGTACCGCCGTTCCTAATTTTTGTTCCGGCTTGTGTTCCGCATTTCCAGTCTACATGTTTTTGTCAGGTCTGGGACATTTCATCATTTCGTTCGATGTTGCGGGGCTGATTTTCTTGTTCCGGTAAATCTTCGAATCATCAGCATTGCTCGATATAAATTTACTTTCCAAAACTGTTTATCCTTCATCTTTCTTTCAGTTGCGTTCCCGTCGAAACGAAGACGTTCGCTTTTGGAACCTTCAACGTATTTCTGAGCTTACTTGGTTGGTAACCAAAATTTGTTTATTGACAAGTAACCATCATCACTATTTTTTCCTTGTTCACTGATAATGCTTCTTTATTTCAGCGTTCTTTCCGACTCCTATGGTTTTCTCAGCCATCATTGATTCAACGTGCATTCTGTGGAATGCATCTTGCAATGAATATGGCGTTTGCCTGTTGTACGACATCGATAAATTCCGCTATTTTCTGCATGGATTTCCATTTGCGTTGCTCTCCGTGGCGTGTTTGTTTGACTTCCTGTTCACACTGAAAGCTCATCAAATTGACTTGTATGGCGATGAAAGCAAAATCAAGCAAAATTCATACTTGAAATAAGTGGACGATTTTATATCTAAGCAATGTCCAATGCAATTCAACTTTATAAATGCTTGAATGTCAACAGCTTGAATCAAGCAGTTAATCCAACATTCAAAATGCAAACATTGAAGTGTCATTACACACAAATTTCAATTTGTTTTGATTGTAGCAGGAGAATGCAGATACATTCTGATAACTTCCACACAAGCATCGATTAAATTTCATATCCACCAAGCATAGTCTACATCCTGAAATCACCAGAATCCATGTACCTACTTTTTCAGACTTTTGCTATTGAACAATAAAGCTATTTTTAGTTAAAACTACACATAGTGTCATTCTGTATAAGTATGATGCCTTTGCAAAATTTTACCATTCTAAGACAAACTACATCAATACCACATGATTTTAAAAGTAACTAAAAGCAACTTATGTAGAACTGCGCAAAATTTTCACAAAATTTTCAAGTCTGGTCAGCCTGTTTCACAATCATTATGCACAGGAATATCCCAAAATTGCTGAATTAAAAACAAATACTAAAAACTTAGTGTTAATTTTTTGTGAGAACGACACCTTTCCAAAAAATTATCAAACGTCCAAAATTAGCACACTACAACAAAATCGCACAAGAATAGATCCAAACTGAACACACTTTAAAAATGTCAAGTGGTCAATTTCTCACACATGATATCAAGTTGGTGTTGTTTGGTTGTTTTTTTCACTTGATGTTTTTTTTTAATATCGTTTTATTTAGTTGGCAAATCATTATATAAGTAGTATTCTAGTTCCTGCAGTAGTAATTCGTTGATGGTTCAAATTTTACATTGCATTGCATAAGTATGAGCATGTCATTAGCGGCGCATGGATTCTCAAACAGCAGTTGACAATAGCAGTTTTACAAGGTACATTTTTCAAATACAAACACAAATCACATGTTATTTCATAACGACAAAAGTTAGAATTTAATTATATTTAAATTACATACAAAAGTGATCTTTGTGATAAAAAAAAAATGTACATGTTTTCTGACAATGTACTTTTACATTACATTCATTCATTCATAGGTGAAGATTTGTCCTTTTGTTGAATAATTATGAATTTAAAAAACTCCAAAGAACACCATTAGAGAAGTTAGGTTTGGTGGACACAAATGTTCAATTAACTTGATATGTAACTTGATATAGCTGAATAATGTGCAACTCTGTTATCATCCTAAAACTTGGCAAAAGACCATGACGACACAATCTTTTGCATGTCCACACAAATTAAAGATTAATTTTACTGATATTTATATATTTTGCTATAGTTTACAACCATAGACTGCACATCAATTAGTTCTCTTTCTGTATGTTTTGCAAGCTGTTGACTTGGTTATAAAGTTTATTGAACGACACTTATAAACTAATATTTAATATGTATGCAAACATTTGATTTCTATAATTATTGCATGACAAACAAACATTGATAAAATACATAATAAAACTGAGGAGTTGGGTGGAAAAACTGCATAAATCCACTTGCATCGTTAAGCCTTAAAATGAATATGTTGAATCGTTTTAGGCCAGTCTATACCATAAAGACATGGGGGTTGCTTATAATTTGCACTTTTGGACTTTTTGAAGCAAGAATTGTACTAATTGTAAATCTCAATTTTTTTTGTGATTTCTTTCTCTTTGTCCCTTCACTTCCTGGTGGTTTCAATGCTGCTTCACTTCCGAAAAAATGGAAAAAATACTGATCTTTAAAAGTTAAATCCTGCACCCTGAATAACATTATGAAAATTAAATTAAATAAAAGAAAAAAGATTTTTATAAATAATTTCTACCACCTTACTGACTGGGTGCAATGTTAATGAAAAACCCAACGTTTTGCCTTCAGTGCTCAAAGGCTTTTTCAAGGGAAAACACGGACATTGCATCCAGTCAGTAAGGTAGAAAAAGTTATTTATAAAAATCTCTTCTTTTATTCATTTTTCATACTGATCTTTGGAAAAACGCGGTAAATGTATTTATAAATTAACACGAAAATTTGGAACAACGGCGTAATCGCATTTTTTCAATTAGCCTGTAACTTGATGCCTGTCGGTCAACTAAAGTTAACAGATTTTTTTGAACAGGCAAAACCTGTTCATTTTCATACAGTTGGCAAAACTTATTTTTTATCTTAAATTTGAAGGTGCCAGATATTTTTGCCCCTTTTTCTCAAAACTACATTCTTCAAGTTACATGGTCATTCCACCCAACTCCTTAATTACTATTGACTAGGAATTCCTCATCGAAGCACAATTCGAAAATGTGCATGCAGCGTTCAGCACAAAGATACTGTACATAATATAAGAATAGCAATCAAAAGCATAACTGCCTTACAGACAGGTCAACCTTTTTTCACACCTTCACTATGTTCCATCTCCCTCCTAGGGGCTTTGTCAGGTAAAAAAAAAAGGAAAGGTTGAAAAAGAAAGTTCAAGAGAGGCACTGGTGAACTATTTACACTCACCTCTAACCATCCTCAACTCCCCTTTTTTTCCTACCTGACAAACCCTCGAGGAGGGATAAGAAACGTTATTGAAAAGATCTACTCAGTCAACAAGGTGCATTTTTACAACCTTTAATTTGACTCTAAAACTCATCGTTTGTTTGTTTAATTCATTCAACATCTTTGTGGTCTATCCACTTCTTTGGACCCACTTCCCAGTAGCTAAGAAAGATGAAATTTGACATAAAAACGTAGTTCATGAAAAGTTTAATTCTAATAAATTTTGACGGATCAATGTCATGTCAATTCTGAGAAATTGACACAATGTTCGCCCCACGAAGGATGAAAGGTTGTACCCAAAACAAAAGTTTTTTCATAACTTGTTTACTGGTGATAAATTAAGACAAATTGTGTTCTCCAGCCTAGTAAAACGAAGTCTTCCCTCTCAGGATATTAATATCATATGAGCATAAATCGTGTTATTATTAACGCGTTAAAAGAGCTCTGCCTTTAGTAATTGTGTTCGAACATGTATCTTGTGTGTGATGAAACAGAAACTCGGAAAAGGAAATGGGCGATTCGGAACTAGAACCGGACCAAACTGACTGTCGATTGGGAATCTGCTTCACTCCAAAACGGGCGAGAAGTTTAGCATCACCACAACTTTTGGTGGCGTGCTATGGATTCCTCAACATTGTCGATGGCATGGTGTTCATGTACTACGTAGGGATCATGACAACGTTTGAAGCTCATTTTCAGCTCAACAGCGAATCCCTAGGAATGGTCATGTCCATCGGCGAACTGGTAACGAGTATCTACTTTAAACAAAGATACTGACTCGTTTCTTGAATATAAAATTCTTAACTAAAACTTTCTGTAAAGGTTCCAATATTCGCAGCATTGATATTTGGCTATTTCTGCGGTATGGGGGATCGACCGCGATGGATCTCATTCTGCGCTTGGCTCACGTCTTTCGGCTGTTTTATCGCGGCACTACCGTTTTTCATTTTCGGAGCCCCAGACGACGATTCTCGTGATGACTTGCTCAACCTTCTTGAAAAGAACGATTCAGCCAGACTATGCCAGACTTCAATGGTAAGCAAATAATCGAATTGAACTGCTAATAGTTTATCCAGTCTGTATACAACGTTTGTTTTTAGGCATACGACGCAGTCTTCGAATCGACAGATGCTCCTAAAAATGAGACGAGCTGCAAAATAGATTCTGCTCATGAACACAGCAATGCAGCTATATTTTTGTACTTGACCGGCTACACGATATTTAATTGCGGTGCTGTGATTCTCTATGTGGTTGGAACACCTTACATGGACGACAATGTTTCACAGAAGAATTCGCCCTTGTACATGGGTAAGTATCAAAGTTTATCAATAAATGTTTGCATTGCAAGTTGATGCCACAAATACAAATTGTTCACTAATATTACAAAAATCGCCTAATAAAACAAAATATGACTTCATTTTAATTGTGATTTTTCTGGATAAGAACATAGTTTCAGGTTATGCATTCCACAATTAAGACTGTAGTTTCTGTAGTATCTACTACGATCATGAACCATCTTCAGATAGATTGAAACAGAGAACGTTTTCTCTTAACATTGTAGCTATTCGCATAAAGTGTAATCTATCAGCCTCATCTAAAGCATAATCTACATCAGTTATGCAAAAATTTAGCAAAGGTACACTTACAAACCAGCCACATGGGGCCATGAATGTGGAAACAGGAAAACTACTATTCTTTGTCCTTGGTCTCTGTGTTCCATGAAATATATGTTATGATTTCATCTATGATCGCACCCATGCTTATCATTCATCCTGTTTCAATTGTGTTAGTATAGTGGGACCAACCATATGCTATAAACCTAAAGTTTTAACGCTGTGCACTGGTCATGTGGTGGATGCAGTCATGTAAATCAAATCAATGTTTAGCATTTAAGGAATCGTTGTACATTGAAAACTGCAAAAATATAATTAATGAGAAATTTAAAAACTATCAAAAATAATAAATGTTAATGAGTTGGTTAAACACAAGTACAGGAAGTCCTCGATTCAGACGTGTTCCGTATGTCTAATTATGCTACAGTATTATGTAACATTAAAAAAAAATTCCTCCCAGATGTGAGAAAAATTCACTATTATGCGGCAGTAGACAAGAATGCTCCTACAACTGCTCATTTTCTTACATGAAGTGAACACAATGTGTGGCACAAACACTAGCCCTCAAGCTGGAATTGTCCACTGCAGGTTTTTCATTTCAAGAAAATTTTGATAAATGCAATCTTCAAACTAAAAATCAAGAACTGTCTACAATTTAAAGCAATGTGTGTCACTGTTGCCGACCAGAATCTTTTCTATTGTTCAAAACAGTTCATGTATTTTATCACTTGCCGTGGCTTTCGGGGGGGGGGGGGTATGGGATTAACACATCCCCCCCAATTTGGGAAAAAATTTTTAAGTACTTGTTACATGGTATAGTAGTGTACTAAAGTCTATGAAAAAACTAACATTCGTTTGTCACCCAGTGATTTATCCAGGCCAGTTTTGGGGGAAGGGGGAATTTTCCCTCCCCCGAAATTCTGAAATTCCCCTCCAAAAAAATTTGAAATACTTTTTTTCTGAATTTTTTAAAACTTAATTTAATTTATTGTCCAATGACCCAGCAGGATCAACCAAGAAACACAACAAAGGATGATTTACTCAGTCTTAAAATATTGCATTCACATTAAGTAAAATAAATTATACACTAAAAGTTAAAAATATTGTGGGTACATTTTTATCTGGTGGATGAGACTGTTTGGTAAAGT
>JAQIWH010004186.1:0-17644 GCA_034695005.1 Cryptops parisi | reverse complement strand
CACTTACTATATAATAACAAAAAACTAAACATGACCCCTCGAAAAACTTAAGATCTTTCGGATGATGTGTATATGGTAGCACCTGCGGGAGATTCTACACAACAACCATCACAATCACCATCGCCCAGCAGCAGCCCCCTGATTTATATTTGAGATTTGCGAGCCTAGGAAACTTACTACGTGGTTGGATTAAGGGGGCCCCCTTCCATCAATCTTCATCTGGGGGCAAGAAAAAAAGGCGACACTAACTTTGAGTGGATTTGCAACTAGGCCTCTCTTCAACCCCCACCAACCAACACGATCACTCCACACCACCAGTTAATAAATAGAATTCTAATATCATTTACTTTTATAAAATAATAATTTAATATATATATTTATATATTAATATATTAAATTTATAAAAAAATATATATGAATATTGTCACGCCATACACATTATTTCACATATAATACGCACATTGTCATATATGACACTCAATGTACATATACCACAAATACGTGATTATATACACACACTATGAATACTGATATTTGTATATCAATAATACAGATTTGATATTTTCCAAAAGAAAACAAAATTAACACTTACCTAACAAATTAGGCAGCTTGAGTCGTACTAATGTTGATTGTAAGTTGAACTGACGTCATCATCATCGTTGCATTTTTCTTCTGAGTGTTAAAATTCGCACACGTAGTTGCAAAATAGCAAAATAAACAAAAGCTTCGATCCTTAAAAAAAAATTAAAGTACCACTTCAGCGTTGGGTCCATGTTATTTTGGTATAATTAAAACCTGATTGCATCATCGAAAACATGCAAATCGTCAATTTTTTTCCCCCTTTATAATAAACATATGACATCATGTCACGAAGAGTGATTCAATATTGTCACATTTAAAAACAAATTTCAACCTATGAAAAAAAAAAGATGGTGAGTCCTCGATTCATGCGAAGGTTACGTTTTGTAAACAAATAAGTAAAAGAAAATATTTTAAACATATATATATTCGCATATATCGAAATTTCCGTCACATATGAACCACCACATAAAACAGTATAATAAACAATACAGTGGAATCCGGTTATTATAACTACGTATAATGTTATGAATCGGCTATTGTTATCATAATCAGTCGGTCCCAACACACTGTTTACTGTTGTATTATCCATTGTTTAATGTCTAAAAAGCACCAAAAAGTGATCACAATAACTGGATTCCACTGTACTGTATTTGTTACGCTTATAACGAGAATCTGAGAATATTTCTCTCGTTACATATCAAAATCACAAGTACAGTAATTCGCATCAATCGACGATTCACTGTATATCAATTTTTTTAATACAAACAATAATAAATGCATATATAAAGATACTCCGATATAATAAAAGACATTTCACGATTATAACAGGAAATCAAATTAATGGGATAAAAATCACATCAAATTAATCACTATTAAAACACATCTAATAAGCTTTTCGGGAACAAAAGATTCCCCCTTTTTTTTTCATCTTATATAAATGATCCTTGTCATTCATTCCCAATTTCTTCCCTAAAAAATCATTTTTCTTTTTCAAAATAAATGTTTGCTTTTTTAAGTATTATACCTGATAGTCTCTTATCCATTCTTTGCATGAAAATTACAACCAGAAGAAGAAGATGAAGAGAAAAAAAAAGCGATCAATTTTTAATTAATTTCCAGTGATAAATTCCCTTTTGTTCGGGATCTCAAGACAGAAATTAACAACCCTTTTCGTGCAGGATTAATTCGAGAACGAAAGACTCGAGAAAAAGTAATGAAATATATATATATATATATATAAAAATAGGATGACGACTGATAAAAGAGTGACGATTTATATGCATTTATTATATGGACCTTCATAAAACTGGGAATTTCGTGTAATTAATTAAAATCAAAATCACGGAGTTGACTTTGACAAAAAAAATATAAAGCGAGAACAAAGTGAAAGTAAGGGTAAAGTGAAATGGGTCCCCATTTCATTTATTAGCTTCAAAAGACTTCATAATTAATCCTTTCGTCTTAAGAATTTCCTGACAAACACACACCGTACAAAAAAAGTTTCCAATGCATTAATTTATTCCAAAAAGAACCTCATTGTATGGAAAAATATGAAGTAGATATACCATACAAAATTGTACAGGGTGAGCCACTTAACTCGATTCACTGTATACTGTTGTACAGTTGTGTTTGTGGTGTGAACTGTTTTCAAAAGGACATCAACATGCTTGATGGTGGTTTAAAATAACTATACATGTTTGTTCAACAGATGTACATCATTCGTATATCAATGTTCTTGTGTTTCACCCTGTATAATTAAGTTATACACATGTCCATACCCATATTTCTATAAAATCACATTAACGATATTTTTTGATATTTCTTTTGTCCAACGAAATTTTATTTTAATTTTTTAAATGAGTGTTAAAATGAGTGTTAAAACCATGGTACGGTTTTATAATAAAAAATGAAACTTATTAAAAACACTCAAAAGGTCGTTTATACGTAAAACAAAATTGTCGTCATTTCAACAAAAGAATGTTAACTTAACACTAACTTTTACGTACCTTGTTAACTAAATTTCTGTGTAGACCAATAGCACTTTGTAATTTGTTACCCAAGTTTGGTACATTTTTTTTTTCAATTTTGAAAACGTTTTTGCTTTTTGATCAGTTCCAATTGGCTACCTGAGGTGAAAATTTCGAATTAACTTGAAAAGAACTTAAATAAATGACTGAATATAAAAGATGCATAAATGAAATAAGTGTTTGTCGTTTGTTACAAAATAAAAAAGGCTTTTCTCCATTGAGATACATCGTCTGTAGCAGTCGCAAATGTTGGTCGACTGGCTCTCTCGTCCGCGTTGAAACCTGTAATTAAAAAATAAAATATTCTGAATAAATAACACATATTATACAGTACACAGGGTGCTCTTGAAAATCCTAGTCAACTATTAACCGCAAATGTCACGCAAACAAAGCAAAAAGTCTATATAACATTGGTACAGAATGCTTTCTGAGATAACGCAGAGTGAATTCAATTTTTGGCCGAGTGTTTCATAATCACAGCGGGTAAGAAAATGAGTACGCATTTCTGGACCTATGTTTATATAGATATTTCGATTTGTTTTGATGCGTAGCAGCTGTGGTCAAAATTTGACTCGATGTTTTAAGTCTGTATAAGAAACTTATGTATAAGAAACTGAAACTTGTATAAAAAACTTATGTAAACCTATGGGTACGGGATTTTTACTATGGTGTTATTTATACATTTTTTGTTCATTCAACTTCGGTTAAATTACCAACATTACATCACATTCAAATCCTGAAATTCACAATCACACAAAACAACAACAACAACAAAGCCGCAAACTAAACAACTAATAGGAAACAATTTTATCTTTTAAACCTGGCTGGATTGCTTGCTTTTGTTTTCAAACCAAATTTCAAAAGTATTTGAAACCAACACGTGGAGAGATATTTTTGTTGATTTGTGTTAAGTGTTTATTCCAACGGATTCAAAACAATGAATGATTGCTCAGATAATCTGTATAAAGTAAACTATACAAGTAATATAGTCAGTCTATGTGTGTTTATTTATAACAATGCCTGATTGATTTGGCTAAACAATGCTCGAATTGAAGTATATGTTTGTTAGCGTCAGCAACACTTTATTAGAAAAAACTCTATCGTCACGTGGCAATTTCTCGAAATTGACACGACCTTTGATCCGTCAAAATTTAATAGAATTAAATGTACCGCGGACTGTATCTACGTTTCAAATTTCATCTTTCTGGGATATCGGTTAGTTGGTCAAAATAGACTGCAAAGAGGTTGAAGCACACACACACACACACAAACGACGGTCAAGCCGTGTTACAAAAAAAGGTTGAAAACTATGACCCACCCAAAAAATATAACCCTAAAAGTTCCATTAATTTATAAGAAAAAACTTTTCTATTTTAGCTTCTTCTTCTATGGTTCTCGCAAACTACCCGTATATACAACAACGCGCATTAACTTACAAACCCTATGCACGCACGCACAACGCATACAACAGGCTATAAATGGCTTCGGTGGAAACGTAATTTGCATTTCACGTACACACTACTTCTTCAATTCCACTTCCTTACAATCGTTTGCTTTGTGCTATATAACAACACGATATACTGCTACTAGGTAGGTAGTCGTCGGGACCGACGCGTCGAAATCGCCTTCTTAACCCTTTTCTTCCCCTACCATTTCTTTTCCTCTCCCAAGCTTTTTAACCCTTCTAACTTGGCAAAGCCCCCTTTTTCTCCCACACTCGAGGGAGTCCCTCTTTTTTTTTGTACCTCTTTTGTAACTCTTCTTCTAAGATGATGCAAAAGAGAAGTAAAAGGTTTGGTGTTCAAAGGTTTACAAACGTGGCCGACAGGGAGCGCCTCTAAAAGAATGAGGGGGTCTTATAGTCACACAAAAAATTAGGGAAGGGTAAAAAAAAAATGACGACGGCGTCTCTCCAGGTACAATGTATTTATATATAAAAATAAAAACAACACAACCCTTCCAAACCTGACTCCAATTGCTAATCCCACACTCATACTCTGTCTCAAAGTGTGTGTGTGTTTTATACCCACCTCTCTAGCATTTTTTCTTCTACCCCCTTTATCACCTTGTTTTCCAACCCGTTAATTTTTTCTCACTTGAATTCGAATTTCGTAAGCCTTCGTACGATTTAAAGAAGCACGAAAACGATTTTAATGCCTTCCCAGATTATCGGGCTTACAATTCAGTAGTTGGGAGCTATTTCTCACACATTCCTATAATATACAGGGTGTTCCTAAAAGGTCTGGCGAAAATTCAACCATATAAACATGGGTACGAAAATGGTTGCCTTCCGAGATAACACTGGGTGAAGTCACATAAATGCAAAAGCTTAAGGGCTGTAGGTACGCAAATGAGTATGCATTTCCGGTCCTATGTTTATGTGGACCATCTTTTTGCATGGTTTGACACGTTGCATCTGCGGTTAAAATTTGGCTAGACCTTTCATGAACACCCTGTATATTCGTTTTTTAACGTTTTTCTTTTAACATTTTCTCAACTATTCTGGAATGATTTTTCTCTATATTTTCTATATATCCAGATGCAACTTGTAAATAAAGTTAAATATTACTATATATTTTCCCTTACCACTTTCAAACCATTTTATTTTCTTCCATTTGTCTTCTATTCAAGGAAGAAAGAAAAACCCATTTAATAGGGTTATTCTACATTTTTCATTTTTCAATTCTTGCTTTCGGGCAACAGCATCATCATCTTCATTTCACATTTTCAGTCCTTAAAATACAAAAAAAAAAAAATACAAAATTAAAAACAACTTCGATAAGTGCAATTATATATACAAAAAATGTATGGAAAAAATGGTCTAAAGATGACTGCAATAGGAAAAAAAAAATATCCGCAAAAAAAGTTATCACGTCGTTTTGATTGTAAGATTATCACAACCATTACTACCACTGATTACATGGCAATAACAAAACCAATAAGAATACCTTCGAAACGAAGACTTTGAAACACACAGACAAAAAAAAATCCCATGCCCTAAAGTCTATTTTATTCCCCCTATTATTGAGTTATTGTTTTTCAACAACACCGGAATATAAAATATCGTTCAACTGTTTTTTTTTCTGATCTTATCGGGTTCACTTTTTTTTTTATCATCATTAAGGATCACCTTTTGAGATCAGTGCGTGCTGCACCTGGAATCGTTGGGTCCTAAGCCAAATACGTTAGACATGTCAAAAAAAATAGGACAGAAAGGGTGACACCGATTAATAAAAGTTCCCACCACAGAAGTCTACGCAGATGGGTAGGGTTATACAGATTGCAGACCAAAATTTAAAGATATTCTACAGAAAATTGTTTGCTTTGATGCTATAATAATAGAAAAAAAATAGCTTTACGATTATCATTCATTTAATACAGAGTGTCTCAAAAAATGTATACCAACTTCTAAAGTCCATAACTCTGTTAGTTTTTGTTTGTTTATAAGTGAAACTGCTGCAACATAATAGCTGATCTTAAGACTTAAACTTTGAACAAAATAATTGTTCTAAATTTGCTACTGGAATTTGGAAGTGTGAAAATGTAGTTGAAGTGCAAAGACAGTTTGTAGTTGAAGTGTAAAGACAATTTGGAAAGGAGTTTCAAATAGAACCATCTACACAACTCGCCAATATTTGCAGCAATTTAACCAATTTTGTTTGTTCAAAGTTTAAGTCTAAGATCAGCCATTATGTTACATCAGTTTCCCCTAACAAACGAAGAATTATGAACTGTATACGTGTGTATACATTTTTTGAGACATCTTGTAATGAAGTTTCAAGATAATTTCGAACATCCTGTAGGCTACTACTGTAATGTGTCTCGGAGAAACATCGTCGAATATAAAATTACAATCGTTAGAACATTTCATTCAAAATATTTTATGTAGACCTGTATATGTTACCGTCAAAACCCCAATTCAGTTAAAACTCGATTTTGACTAAAATCGCTTTTTGAAACTAGCAATTTTAAAGTTTGGTGGCCTTCGCCTGCATTTAACTAACCTAATCTTCGTAATTACGGTTAATCGGGTGCTGACTAATGAGATCGGGTTTTAACTGAATTCGGGTTTTGACGGTAACATATACATATATATTGCTGGACTGGACATTTTCTGCTTGTTTAGGTCCCTGGAACATATTCCCAAAGTTTGTTTAAAACCATTATATACCAAATATACTCTGTACACCACCATTGACAACGGTAGTATAGCTAACTGATCTAACTATATATACAGGTACAAGCCAAGTGAGATTTTCTGTCGCAGCAAAAATAAAACACTCCACGTTGTTCGGGTATGGGTTTGTTTATATTATTAAGATTCGGTTTACAATAGTTTTGAAATCATGGGAACGTGTTATTGTTGAAAAAGTATCACAGTTTTTGTAAAGTGTTTATAACGATAGATTCACAACAACGTGACATAGGCTAATGTTAATTTGTTGTTAAGTGATTACGTACTACAATAGCTTAATTTAACGATGACAAACAAAATGTCCAAGTTCAAATATTCATATCTCAGGATCGGCATGACATAAAAAGCAAAAAATTGGTGCGTTGGCAATCAATTCTCACCTTAAAACGTCAAGTAGGTAGAAACTTTGGTTTCGATTGATGCAGCGGTTTAAGCGCCCCTTACGACTTGTAAGTTACAACCACAAACAAACAAAACACATTTGCATTGTTATATACAGTATAGAAGTAGCATTAAGATGGATTCTCTAGGTTTTTTTAAGGACATTATGCGATAAAGTTAAAATTCAGACTTTAGATTTTACTCTATCTCATATGCAAAGAGTGAAGTGCTGGAGGGAGGAACGAAAAGGGAGGGGGATTTCAAAGTGTTTAACCAAAAAAACAGAAAAAAAAGGATTGGATGTATGTGGGAGTAGTAGTAGTAGTAGTAGTAGTAGTAGTAGTAGGGGTAATTTGCTTTATTTGACTCCCTAGCTCGTTGAGCTTCGGTGTCATTAGCACCGTGGAGGACAAATCCAAAAAGCCTTCATTCGGTGCGAAACTTTTCCTCGCAAAACTGCCATTTTGTGCGTGCATCGGTTTTCATTAAGCGAGAAAACGACCCCCAACACTAATAATGGCAGCTATACTACCCCTCCCCCTACAACCTCTGGCTTTTTTTTCTTCTGGTTGTCTTACATTTATTTTCTTCGGTCTAGAGGCACTGTTGCATCTTCATGTTTTTGTTGATTTCGGGGGATTAGGTTGGCAAAGAGAGGAAAAAACTCTTAAAGTCTGTTGGGGGCCATTTGACCCAAAGTAGATGGCATAATTTGAGGGATCGTGTCACTTGTTTTCTTTCCACAAACAATTCTCTCTCTCACACACACACACGCATGTACATACGTGTCTCCACCCCCCCTGGTTCTCTCTTTAATCCTGAAAAACAGCGGAATTATGCCACTTCAAGTTAAAGCGTCAATGAAAACGAAATGTTCATTCGCTCTTTTGGGAGTTATAACGCTAGCTAGGGGTGTCATCAGCAATAACAATATGCATATATATGCGTGTAGATATTATATCTACAAATGTATATAAAAGCTTACATGAAAAAATTGAAAACAAAAATCGAAATATTCAGTGAACTTATGAAATAAATGTGGTGGTAAACGACGATGAGTATATAGATGGTTATAAACAACTCGTATATTATGTACGAGTATATTAACCTACAGCCGCTGTCATAGACGGTGACATGGTGATAATGATATTTTTGTTTCAACTTACCTAAACTAGTGCCTATGGGTATAAATACCAGTTCAGGTTATTAACTGATGTCTACGAGTATAGATACGACTTTATGTTATAGTTGAAAAACAACAAACAATTTTATCATGAATATCAAATTTACTGTTCTCTATTCTGATAATCATAATTTTAAAACAAGTGAAAGATTAAATTTTTAAAAATAATAAAATATGAAGAGGCGAAACGTCGTCAGCATATTGTCAGATTCTACCTGTCAACAAAGATGAGGTTTTTATTTTTTAATTTAGCCCTTTATTTGTTTCCAAAAATATTAATCATAAAATTATTTGTTTCAACTAACCTATCGACATATTCTTTAATCGTTCACTTAAAACACCAAAAATCATTTTTCTTTCCCCAAGTTCTGTTTTCAATTTCAGTTTGTTTTTTTATGCATAATTACTTCAAATTATTCACAATTTCTGCTGACGATGAAGACCAAAGATGATAATGTTAGGTAATTTACTATGACTTCACTTTAGCAACATTATTACCGGTATATTATTTTAATCTCAATGATATTAGCTTATTTTCTTCGATTACTAAAAAAATGATTTTTCTTTATGAAAACATTGTAAAATGTATTAAAATCAACACTTTCTAATAGGTAATTTTCTTTCTGCGATAGATTATAATCGATGATTTTACATAAAAGATATGAAGATTAAGAATACTCATCCACGTGAAATAATAATACGATTTACAAAAAATTGATAACCTTCTTACAACAAATAAAAGATGAATAAATTGGCTAAATAAGTGAAAAGCACAATCCCAAAGTCACCCTCGTTAATTTTCAAAACCTTGATTTTGTTTTGGCACGACTAACCCTCTGATTAGCATTACCACCCCTATTTTCCCAGAGTTCCTCGGGCACCGTTTTAACATGCTTCTTTGCGCAAAGAACAAAGAAGAAATTCCAATACAAAAAAAAAAGAAACGTCGTCAAAAATTCAAGGCAATAGACCAAACTATAGAACAAACACACTTGGTAAAGTCTTTAATATTGAAAAGTTTCCTCTATATTAACCACTTAATTAAGGGTTAAACATTGTTAAGTTAATAAAAAAAAAAAGAATTATTGAAAGACCTAAAACATTATCCAGACAATTGAAGGGCTTCTGGCAATATATTGATAAACCAACATTCTTTAAATTGTTCGGGAGAGCCGTTTTTCTGCTGAGAAACTCCATAGTGTACCATACGGAGTCACTTTGGTGATTCTCTACATTATGCTACCATTTTCTAGAATAATGGTAAATTAACTAGCTAGGAACTGAAAAACAGTTTGATGTTAAAATGTCATTTTTTTTTTGGAAAAAGTGTGGCTTATCACTATTATACTTAACCCTTCTATTCTTCTTAAGACGTTAGAAATTTTCCGCTTTAAAATATGTCATGTGAAATTTTTTTTCACTTGATATGTTTTTAAAGAGAAAAATAGGTGCCTATAAAACTACTTTCAGAATTGCTTGACATTCTAATTACCTTTGAAAAACATCGCGGGTTCTCCTGTCAAGGCTTGCCCAAAATAACGTTGCATGTAACAATTGATAGTTTTGAGTGAATGGCGAAAGAAGTATTCAGCAACACGTTGATTGTAACCTATTAAGTGACCAGTTTCGAAGTGATGAATGTATGTTTTAGGTAGGTATGAGTTTGTCTAATGGCGGCACCATCTAGGCCCCTCTATGAGCTGCGGTTTTCCATAATAATCTCAATATTGCATTTTTGTAACATACAACGTTATTCTGGGCAAGCCTTCAATTTATACAATCACGATTCTGATAGTTATATACAGAGTGCACACTATTTCGATTCAGGTATTGCTCGAGTTATGCGATAGTTGCATTTTCTGCAAATAATTCTCGTATAACTTGAAAATCACAGCTACCGGTACATAAAAATATTTCTAATATGTGAAAACATACAGTGAACAATTCTAGCGTGAAGATTTTTGTGGCGTACATATTGTAGAAGAAAAATACCACTTCAATTCGCTGTGTTTTTAAGCAAGTCACTTGAAAAGGTGCTTTTCGCACCGAGGCACGTTTTTTGACGAATCGCTTCAAAACAAGCTGTTTGCACTTGAATTCGCTACGTTTTGAGGCAATTCAGTCACGCGTACAGCACTGCGAGTGACTGAATAACCTAACCATTTCACTGTTATGCGAATAGAATTATTCGCATAACAGTGAAATGCTCTCGCCTATAAACAAGCATCTAGGAGGATTCTTCGTCTAATAGAAAACCAGCCGCAAATACAAAATTTGCATAAATTTTAGGATTCCCTGTATTTAAAAATAAAATAAAATAAAATAAAATAACACAACCCATAAAAACCTGAACCAAAATTAAACCTTCAAGAAAGAGGTGACAAAAGTAAACAAGATTATTTTTTTACACAAGATTATTATACTATAGCGAACAATCCTAGATAGTTGTTTGGCCTATAAGGCGAACCCCAAGCATGATGACATAAGTTAAGTAAACCCTCACCCATCCATTTGTTTTTCTCATCCAACTTGACAAGACAATGGGGCCTTTGTGCCTCGAGGTGTTGCGAAGGAATCTATTTTACTTATATTTTTTTTGTGCTTATTTTCCCCCCTCTTAAGTTCAATGGCGTTTTGCAATCCATCTCCAAAGACGAGGTAGGGCTAAAGAAGTACAGGTAGTAGTAGTAGTACTAGAACTAGTACCTAAGACGAAAAGGAGGAGGAGGAGGAGGATAAAAGAAGACGAAGGAAAAGAATTCACCAAAACCAAGGTCAAAAAGCGATCATTACGAAAGCAAGAGATGATGTCCTGCAGCCTTTAGTACAAAGTGCACTTAACAATCTCGCGATATATAGCGATTCGTATGCTTTGTCACTCCTCTCTTTTACAACCGTCTTCCTCGAGGCAAAAAAAAACAACTAAAAAACGTACCCTCCGAAAAATATTAATATGAATACATACATATATATATCTATAACTGAAAAAAATAATATATGATTTGAAAACTTTTAAGCAATGTTCCAGTAAAATGGAAAACTCGTTGACATAAAAAAAAATAAATAAATTGTAAACTTCCTAAGAATATCAATGTGTGTGTAACCTTCATATTTAATGGGATAACATCGTAAAATGGAGCCATCTATTAAATGGCAATACGCCATTACTTTTAGTTTGTTGTTTTTTCTTCTTAAAATGACCATCTTATACTGTATATATTAGATCTTATATATGTACAAAACGATTACTGTTTGCACAGTAGATACACAATGGAAACTAGGCAATAACTTGCTATAATAGAATATAACTTTTGATATGATACAGTATACGTGGATTCATCGAAAAGTTCGCGGAAAGAAATAATATCCTCGTATTACATACATACATAAATACTGTATAGCGCATATTATTATAATAAGACAAGTATCGGTACATTAAAAATGTTTTTTTAAAGATACACTTTATTTATATTTGTTTCGCTTTATACGAATTTAGATTTCCGCGATCTTTGAGTTATTCGATTTCTGCGAATTTTGAGTAATTTCCATTTTCGATTTCTGCAAGTTTCAATTGATGCAAAATTTTGATTTATGCGAATCTAGATTAATGCGATCTTTGAGTAACGATTTTTTGGTCAATTGGACTATACAGTATTATTATCATAAACGTTCTCTAGATGCCAGTATACGTTCAATTCTCAGATCACTCACAAAGTCACTGAAAAGTGAAGCTGATATAAAGCGTATGAGTTGAAAGTGCCGGTATACTAACACCTATTTAATCTTTCATTTCCCACTTTTGGGAACAGTGAATATGCAGCCTATAAATATAACGAATAACCCGCGTAAGATGTTCTCCAATAAACCATGGGAATCAAACCATTCAAAACACAGTAGCCTCCTCCTTAAAGTCCAAACTAAATTTTCATTTTAAGATAAACAAACCATCGAGCACATTAAAAACAACAACAACCACTGTACATTTGTGCAGGGACAGAATTCTCACACATTCTTTGTTTTCTATACAAAACATATGTACCCCCCCCAATCCGTTCAACGATATTAAAAATAACAAATAACAAATAAATATTGTCAAGTGTCACTTGGAAATAAATGGTTTAATTTTTAAATATTTCGTTTTCACGAATACGTCTACTTCTTGTGTGTTTAATAGGCCTACTTTTCAGGGTTAGAACGTCACTCACTGAACACTAGGCGCGAAGCAGTCAAATTACTCGGAGATGATTTACGATGGCCAAAAGTTCAAACGTGCTATTCTCTACTTCTTAAGAAAGGTTAAACAAATAAAATATAAAAAAAATTGACACTCGAGAGTTTAAAACGCGCGATTTAGTCATCTCGTTAAAAAAAAAGATTCGAAGACAAAACATACGACCGTTTCTTATTATAACGTTTTGAAACCTCCAGCTGTTGGTATGATAACGATACGTTGACAATCACACGCTGATTACTACGTCGTTCATTTTAACTTAATAAACTGTTTTCGCATTCGCCTGATGAGTTTATGAAATAAAACGCACTTTACGAGTCGTGTTAAACATCTATTGAAGAATCAACTACATATGTTTTTAATCATTACTTGTTTTTAAATTGTAACTATTTTGTGTGTCTCAATGTACAGATTTGCAAAACAAAATTTAACTGTAACCTTCTATACAGTGAATAGATTTACACATAATTGGCTCAACATACGAATATGTAAAAAACTAAATTTAACTGTATTTATACTATACAGAGTGATCTAAAGTCGTCGTCGCCACACAAATTCGTAAATCCAAATTTTAACTATACCTCACTATCGTTAAAGACTTATAGAGTGATCCATACGTCGCAGTCTCTACTGTATATAGTTTATGTGTGAGTTTATGAGTGTTAGTAACGGGTTACTTATGAGTAGAAACACAACAGTACCCGTCATTGTTGACGGGCGTACAACTGTTCTACAGTCTAAGATTCTGCAACAATTCGCTAAATTGCTATATCAACATGTTCTTAGTTCTTTAAGTTTGTGCTGTAAATATTGGCTACCTTTGGCCGCAATGAAAACAAACAAACAAACAAAACTAGTCAACAAGATTTGTATCACAATTTAACGATTAATTTCCTATAACCATATGGTGAACGACTTAGGTTCACGTAACGTCTTTATCAACAAAATACTCAACATTCATATACAGATATCAATAATGTACAGGGTGTTCCTAAAAATCGCTATTTATTTGATAAAGTAAGATCTATTTCAAATACATGCTCCAAACTCATTATTATAGGCCTACGTCTATATTTATACTTACATTTGTGTTGCAATTTTCCGTATGGTATTACCTTTTAATGTAAAAATAATTGTTTGAAATGTTTGTCAATTCGTTTGATAAAGTAACTGATCACTTTGTAGATGCACCTAATGTAAGTTTGTAGATTCATTCACACAATCGATACATAAACGATACACATATAAAATAAAATCATTACAGTTTTGAGGAGCTATGTAAGCATCATTACCAAGATTATTATTTCTATAGAAATAATCTTGCCATTACCATGTACGTATCATTTTGAGCTATGTAGGCTACGTATCATTACAGTTTTAAGATAATGTTACTATTTTCATCTTTTTTTGTAGGTATTATGTATCTATACACGAATACACTCTTGTCATTTATTTCACAGTTCACCTAATCTCGCCAACTAGAAAACGACTTTAGGAACATTCCGTACATGACACAAAAGTGACAGACCCTAGTTTAATGTGGTTAAATTGGGGGACAGGAGAGGACTGAAGAGAATGGCGAATCCTGGCTGCGCATAACCGTCGTTACACATTACTATTTCTGTAAAGCCAATTTTTTGTACCCTCAAGACAAAAAGGTTTTTATTATGATAAAACAACAACGTTGGTAAAAGATGGTGCAACTCAGGAATTATCAACATGGGGATGACCACTGCAATGCGGCTGTCCACATCCTACCCTCCCACACGCTGACTGACCCTTAAGAAATCGCTAACACGAGACATTTATCCAATATTATCCATCCATCATGTACAAAAAAAAAATATACATGCACAAAAAAATCGTACAATTTTTTAAACAATTTTCTTAGAAACAGAGAAATGTCTTTAAAAAATATGACCAATATTTTTTGTACATAAATAAAGTATAGGCTACTGTTCATCGCGCGACTCCTATAGCCTGCTAACTTTTGTTGTATTTTGTCAACAATAACAATATTCTTTGACGCCATTGAAAAGAGTTAGAAAATAAACCAAATGAAAGTAGCCTAATTCGAGAAAAACCGGACACTTCGTGTGACAAAATCTCAGAATGAACTAGACATTGCTCCGTCTAAATTTGATACAACAAAATGTTCTACGATCCCACTCTAAGCTCAAAATTTCAGCTCTGTAGGTCATCAGAAACCTCTTCTTTTTTTTTAGAGAAAAAAAGAGCTCAAAGATGTTGAACCATTTCAAGTTCAGAGTAAGTTAAATAAAAAATTAAAATGGTCAATAAAAAAATAAAATCACTAAAAATTGGCAAATTTTTACTTTAGAATTCCCTACCCGAAATAACATTTTATTTCGAAAATTTTATTCAGAAAATATATTTTTTCAATTTATTCACGTACCAAGAAATACATCGGAACCTATATATTCGTCATTCATCAATCCGTTACAGAAAAAAAAAACTGACAAATAGTGAATCTGGCGAATATAGAATCAATTGCAAATACTTTGTAAATCCACTCCAATCTTGATACTTGGCTTTCTACATCATATTCATTTTATTTTTTAATATTTTATGATATTGTTTTTCAGTAAAAAAACTGACTTTTCATGATCTTGACTGTGATTTGTGGTGACGAATATAGAAGCGTTATTTTTGCCGAAAAAAAAATATGACAAATGTTGGATTTGACGAATATGGGGGTCGACGAATATAGTGATTCCTCTGTATTCGTTTTTAATTTAAAAAATAAATAAATAAATAAATAGACCACCTCATAAAAAAACTGACTTTGTTGATCGTTTTTGGAGTTCCCAAACTAATTTAACTGAAGTATAAGGATGAAAGATGACTTAAAAAGGGAGACAAGCCAAAAAAGACGAAGACGAAGAAGAAGAAAAACACGATCTTTAAAACTCCCCACCTCGTCTGGCTAGAAGAAAATGAACTAAAACCCTAAAGTGGTCCCATTAATCTCACTCGGTTTTTTTTCTCTCTCCCCTCAACCAGCTGACCACTTCAAAGATCAATTTCTTCCTTTTTCACACCCAGACAATGTCCCAACCCTCACAGCAGGTGTAGCTTGTTTCTACCGCAAGATGGAGACACCTATACTAAGTGATATTTGACAACCAAAAAACGCGAACATTTTGATTGTGGAATTATTAACAAATAGCTCAAATTCATAGACAAAAAAAAAAAAAGAAATTCATCTACAAAGTAACAATTTTTCCCTGTTAAATATTAATGAAAATCCTATTGAATCAGAAAATTTGACAACCTAAATAATACTAAGTAAAAAAAAAATAATAATAATAACCACAAAGAGTGTGATTATACTTTCTCCAAGATCTTGAATTACTACCTGTCACCACTCGATCGAATGATCATTCACATATTCAATGTTATGATAATAAAACACTTTTTTCCGTTTATGTGTTTATATACATATATTAATATGAAATATTTTACAACGTCTCAGTTGTAAAATCCTAAAGCCCAGAGATTTTGACACAGACAAAAAAAGAGACTTCGACCATGACATTTAGTTGTGAAATTATCTTTCTGGTGCTCATTCACCAGCTTTTTACGTTACGAAAAATACCAATCCAACGACGGCAACTGCTGCCAACAAAGCCGATTATGAATGACTTTTTGCAGGTAACATAAGATGCCTATCCGAACTATCCCTTCGCTCTCCAAAATGTACCAATAACGAAACGTTACATTTTGTTTCAGTCTAACTTGACTATATTGAAACAGTTCATTATACGATCAAATTCTCTGTTTCAATCTGTAGACACATTGTAGCTTCTGTTCACAATTCAAATGAGATTCAAACTTAAGTGAAACTTGTTTCTTCTTTCTATTAGGATATACTATAATATTGATATAGAGTTAAACAGTTATAAGTTAATAGTTATAAAGTTTAGCACATAGGGTTACTGCAATTCAGAAAGAAAAAAGAGAAACTTAAAAACTTTTTGACATTTTTTACGAGTATACATTTACTATAGGCGACATCTTTATCATCAAAAATGAATTGTGTCGAAATTCTATGCATCTGATAACAATAAATTGTATAAGACTTCTAGATCTATAGTAACTTATAGTGTAATGGTCTATATATTTTTGCAATAATAATTTTAGTCTCGATTTTAACTGTATTCTATAGTACTTACTCGTTATAGTGTGCGTACTACCATAGCCTGTCGTGTTTATAGTTATCTCACTTTTTTATATAAACCTTGAAAAACAAATTCTAGGACCCTTTTAAATATAAAATCGTTTAGGTCTATACATTTTAAATGAAATCTATATTTTATTTAATATTGTACAACTCAGATTAATACCCTTAAGTCCTGATAGTTTTACTTACAATTTAAAAGTTTTCCATTATATGTATTTAATCCCAAGTTGTTCGATCTTCAAATCTTAATACCTTATAGAATTTCATTTATATTGTATTTTGTTGTAATATGCTAAACCAAAAACAAACAAACACCATCATAGTGTATTATAACTTCTATTATCATTCTATAATGTACACCCAACTTCTCGCTTTAAATACCAACATTGCATTTTAAAGTCAAAACCATTATCATTTTAAAGACAATCGAAGAACACAGTATGATTAGTGACTTGAACACTTAGTCTACGTTAAAATTCCTTCGTTAACATTTTTAATAAAACGAAAAATAAATTGGTTACGTAAACAAACCCTTAAAATAAACAACCACCACAACAACAACAACAGCTATGAAAACAATTTCTCTTCAAAGTTGAAGCAAAAAGAAATATTTAACCCAAAACAAACATTCACATTTTAACCCTCAGGATATTTGCGTACAATGAAACACTAATCAAAAAAAATTTATAATAAAATATATGCACACATATATTCAACCAACAACATGTCATAATTTCACCTGTAATTCATCAGTATATACAATATTAATTTGTCGACATCCTATGCAACTGGGAATCATGTTGGGGGGGGGGGGGGGGGGGGGGGGGGGGGGGGGGGGGGG
>JAQIWH010004185.1:0-17653 GCA_034695005.1 Cryptops parisi | reverse complement strand
ACGTTGCATGTAACAATTCATAGTTTTGAGTAAATGGCAAAATAAGTATTCAGCAACACATTGATTGTCACATATTAAGTGCCCAATTTCGAAGTGATATACAAGTATGTATGTTTTAGGTAGGTATGAGTTTGTCTATTGACAGCACTAGCTAGACCCATATATGAGGCACAGTTTTTGTAACATATAACGTTATCCCGGGCAAGCCTTTAATTATTTTATTAAGTTACCCAGCAGTGGAGGCTTGTGACTTTGATTCATGGGGGTGTTGTTTCAAAAAATATTTAAGAATTGTTTTAATATTGTTTTACAAAATACAATAGGTGTACGTATAATATACATACAATTATATTATAAAAAATTTATCTCTATGGGATGTGTGTGAACCTAATAAAAAATGATAAAACCTTAAAACTAGGGTAGTACTATCCCCCATTAATTTAACTCATATAAATTTTTAATTCCTACTTGATCCAACTATATTCTGTATCATTATTTATTTGTAAAAGTCCAATGGACCTTGAATCCTCTTTTCCTGCGCTTGTCTCTACATGGGCGTATTTTGGGAGGGGTGTCAGGGGTGTCAATTTCTATTAGGGCCATTTGGCCTGTTGGACGGAACAAAGAAACATACATATGCGCTAAAAAATCACCCAAAAAACCCACTTTCTTGCACAATATGATAAAAATATGATTTTTATCTATAAGTATTTTAAAATTATTAGTTAGAAATGGGGGGGGGGGGGGAAATTGGGTCGTCATCAACTAAATTTTGGTGGGCCGTCTTACCCCTGACACCCCCTGTTATTTTGAGCAAAATACGCCAATGTGTCTCTAGTCAGTGTGAGCAATCTCGATAACTACGATGATTTCATGGTAGCGATTTGCTACGCTTACCAAGCAGGCTGTGCCATGCACATGCGCAGAAGGCACTTCCAATTAATCACGCTTTGTCAAGTAGAGCTGAGGAGTAAGCGAGCTCCACATACAGAAATTTTGTTGTTTTTTTGGTAAAAAAAATAAAATAAATCTTTCAGAAGATAACCATTGCATTGACAGTAAGCTCGGGAATTTTTGATAATGTACCAGCGTACCTTGACTTTTGTCATCTCGACTTTCGTCGTTTCGCTCTTTCATTGTGATGGATGATGTGCGCAATAAAACGGAATACTGGTGTTGGTTTGTGATCGTTTATTGTACACTGTCTCTCTACCATTGCTGGTGTTACAAAGTTTTATTGTCGTCCCCTGGTGGGTGAATTGCGCATTTTTATTCACCACATTCTCCCCCCTTTTGATTGAGAAGCAGTTCTAATGGATACATCAATTGGATGGGTCTTCTTAATTGTTTGTTGTTTCCTAATTGCACGATGTATGACCTTGTTTTCCAGTCTTGTCCTGTAATTGTTTCCATTATTTTTACAATTATCCACATCTGTTTGGGTTGATTGTCATGTTGGAGAAGCGCAACGTTTCCAATTTGAAGTTTACAGAATGTTTTGGTTGTTTGACAGTATGGAAAGACTTCAAATCCAGGAGGTACTCTTTCTTCCAAAAGCATTCGATCAAACGGTTTCGATGGTTTCCTGATTTCCAGATCTTGTTCTTCTCTGTTGTTTAATGAAGTGGTCACTCATCTTTCGATTAGGAAATGGACTGATATCAGTGCCTGTTCTGTACCGTCATTTTCTTTGTGTGTTAGTGACCTGCTGTTGATGGTTGCTTCTATGGCAGCTAGTACCGTATGCATTTCCTTTTCGTCTAGTCTTGTCTTTCCAATGGTTTTCTTCAGTCATCTTTTAACAGTCTGCACCACCCTCTCCCACCATCCTCCCCACTATGCAGCTTTCTCCACGATGAACTTCCTCTTTATGTTTTTATGGTCTTGAATCTTTGGTGAGTTGATGGTGTTCCAGACTGTTCTTAGGTGTGGTCTGCTGCTTTGAAGGTCTTGGCCTTGTCGGAATATATTACTCTACATACTCCTCTCCGGGCTAAGAACTTTGTTAAGGCTTGAAGAAAGCGTTCTGCAGACGTGTTTGAAACAAACTCGAGGTGGAATGCTCTTGTTACCGCACATGTGAAAACGGTGATATATGATTTTACAGTCTCGTCTGATATTTTTAGATATATGGAACCTGCAAAGTCTATTCCAATTACCCCGAACGGTGTTGTCACATTAACTCTGTCTGCTGGTAGTGGTGGTTCCATTTTTTGTTTGCTGTGTATCGGATTTTCTTACATGGGAGGCAACTGTGAATGATGTTGCATATGATTTTCGTCCATGAAGAATCCAGTATTTTGCTCTTAGTTCGGCTAGGATGTATTTTGTTTCCATGTGATGTAATTGTTCATGTTTATTTGGAAGTAATGTTTATCGTCTAACAAGATTGGGTTTTGTTTATCTGGTGTAAGTACTGCAAATTTGACCTTCTGCTGAGTTGAATGAGTCCATTTTCATCCAGATATAGGTTGTACTGCTTAATTTTCGATGAATCTGGAAGTTTTCACCGTTGGCCATGGCTGTATGTTCTGTTGTAAATGATGTTTATTGTGATGTGTGGAGCCAGGTTTGCAAGCTGTTGTCCTGTTCATCTGCTGTTAGTGTTGGGTTGGTGTTTCCCTGTCATTTGCAATTGTTGACAAATTGCAACATCCACGCCATGATTCAAATAATTTTGTTGAACTTGTTAATTCGTTCAACATCTAGTGGTTCTTCTCTTAGGTGATCTGTAACAAGAAAAATTGCAATGTTAGTTTTCTCTTCTCTTCTATTCTCTTCTCTTCCTGTGGAACCTGACATGTCCTTGTCTTGGGTGGCCATGTGAATTCGTCTGCTTTTAATCAGTTGGGACCGTGCAGCCAGTTTGAGAATTTCAATACATCTGTGATCAGTCATCTGGTTAGATGATCAGCTGGGTTCTCGTTGCCCGGGAAGTGATTGGTCTGGGTTTGTCAGTTTTTGAATTTCAGTGATTGCCACAAATGTTTTTCAATGGCTTGTATTGCTTTGGATCCATTCGAGCGTCACTGTTGAATCGGTCCACATTCATGCGTTTAAATCTGCAAGTTGGTCTCTTCTATTACATACTTCAACAGTCGTGCACCCATCAGTGCTGCTAGGAATTCTAGTGTGGTAGTTTGACAGTTTTCACTGGCGCTAGACGACACTTGCTGATGAGAAACGTGATTTCAGTTGTTTCGTTGTTGAGTGTTCATAGATAAACAACGCATCCAAACGATCGCTCACTAGCATCAAAGAAAACATGTAATTTATGGATTGTGGTTGATGGTTGTACGTGCCTAACCATCATGACACTCTAATTATGTGCAGTAGCTCAAGTTCTTTTACCCATTTGTTTCACTGCAATGCGAGATCGTGGGGCAGTATGATTTCCGATCCTAATCCTCTTTTCCAAGTGTTTTGAAAGAGGATTTTGCCTTTTACTGTGACCGGATTCACCAGTCCGAGTGGGTGAAAGATTTTCGCTGTTGTTGTCAGAACATTTCTTTTCGTGCGTGGTTGCAATCTGTAAGATTTTGTTGCATCGCTGTTTTTTCACATAGGGCCTACAGCTCGTCGGTTTCTGTGTCCCATTCAATACCTAGTAATTTGGTTTGCAAGTTTGATTTGTATTATTTATTTATTTATATTTATTTTTATTGACTCAGCCATGTCGACCATACATTATTAACATAATGGTACAAGCTCATGAAATAAAACGTATATGTTTATACAATATTCGATCAAAACCCATCAAATCAGCAGTTGCAGTTTAGTAAGGCAATGCCAGCTGACGAATATGGTGAGGGATCTCATTCCATTTGGTGTAAATACTGTATGGGTATCTATTATTAAAGTTGGTTTGATTGTTGTTTCATTTGATTGTCATTATTCACTGATGAATTTATCTCGTACCGTGTTGGAATTCGTTGTTTCATTTTCTCATAGGTAAGTTGATCCGATCGGTGAGGTGTATGGTTTTTCGAAGAGTTGGAATGCTTCTACTTCTGTGTCAACTCCTGTGATTAACTCATCAGCGTAAAGGTTTTTATCAAGTTGTGCAGCGATTTTGGGATACTTGCACAACTAGCCAGCACAACTAGTTCTCGGAGCATAGCAGCAAGTTCCGTCCGCATCCCAGTGACGGGGGGTCCGCACTCCCCTAGGAACGCCACTGCTTCACGTTCCAGATACCCGATGAGTTGGGTCAATGAAGTTGATCGTAGATTGAGGCTTTGAGCATACCGTAACCAACTTTCACAAACTTGCGTAAAAAGGAGTAAGATTCTTTAGTTAAATTAAAATTTTCAGTTAAATTTCTACCTAATGTATCTAATGGCTCACCCAATGCGGAAAGAGAATGGATGGCTTCGAACGTATTTTTAATTTGTGCTTGAGTATAATGCTGTGGCGGTTGCATGTTTTCAATAAAGTCAATATGCGCTTGAATTATAAGATCAATATCTCCATACTTTTCTTGTAACTAGGTTTTTGCAGTGTCGTAGTTAGCTATCGAGTGTTCCATTCCTTCCACATTGCTAATACAGAACCTTGTAATAGCGTGCGTAAATAAACGTGCTTGTCGATTTGGCTTCGTCTTGAGTTTTCATCAATGGAGGATTGAAACTGATCTCAAAAACGTTGCCACTGTTCTGGACTCCCATCGCATGGTTGTATTTCAATTGTTGGTAATCTTGCTTTAACTTCCGTGAGAGCAATATGAAGATTACCGAGTGTATGAGACTGACCTTCGATTGTTGACTGGTTTCCTTATTTGATAGTGTGTATGTGCTTTTTCGTTCTAAGCAAGCACATTCGTGTTTTGTCCTCTCGCTCTTTGCATTCATCTGCGTTTTTTTCAAATTCTTCTTCATCTAACGTGTCATGAATTATGCCGTTTTGCATTTTAATTTCTATCATTTTTTCGTTCGATTTGCCAAGATTGAATACAAATCCGTTAATTTTGCAATACTTATTGTCTCTGTTTGTCGAGCATACTTGCGTTTTTGAGACGATCGTGCTGTTGATGTTGTTGTTGTGCGATTTCGCTTGTTGAGCGTCCGTTGTGGTCGTCAGGAAATGTGCATACCACGTGTTGAAATTTGTTTGCTGTAAATGTTTCTCAAATTTACTTGTTCTGCTCGCAAATTCTACGCAGTGTTAAACAAAGTTCCAGCAAAGCTAATTATTGCTTAAAATAATCTATAACTAGGTCCATTAATTATAAGTTAGATGATATAACGGAACTTATTGTGATAAACCAACCTCATTTTTGCATATTGCAAAAATATTACAATCCTAATAAGTGGGAGTAGTTTTCACTGTTTGTGAAGAACATTTTTTTAATGGCAGCATGATATTCATATTAAGGTTTCAACTGATAACAAAAAAGATACAGTTTTTTAAAAAATTAATGCCATTTTATTCTGTAAATGTAAAAAAGGTTTTTACATTTTTTTAACATTTATGAGAACGGACATGTTTCGAGAGGTTAACTCTCATCGTCAGCGTTTGATGGAATGATGAGTAAAAAGAAGGAAAAACAGGGAGTAACTACATATGATGAGAAGTGATTTAGGGGTGAATTAGGGGACTTGGTGGTTGTTGGGTGGGTTGTGATTGGTTTGGGGAGGTAGGGTTTTATGGTGGGTCATCTGATATTTCCTTTTTGCTTCAGGACATTTGTTGTTGAACTCTTTCATAATAGGTTTCTAAATCTCTGGTATTACAATGGAGTTATTATATGTGTTCACGACTTTGTCTTGATTAATGCTGATTTCCAGTTTCCAAGATGAGTCTTTTGAAAGTGTCTCTCTCGGTATGCATGATTTGTGTGTTGTCCTAGTCAATGTGATGTCTGTGTTTTTGTGTGTGTAATGTGAGGGCATTGTTTTTGTTTCTTTTTTCTATATCTCTTTGGTGCTCTTTGATTCTAGTAATGAGAGTTCGTTTTGTCTGGCCAATGTAGAATTGGTCGCAGTCTTTGCAGTTGATTCTGTAGACTATGTGGGTTTTTTCATAAATGGATTTAGGAGTGTTGGTTTTGAGTTTTGAGATTTGTTTTTTAATGGTGTTCTGATTTTTTAATATAGGAATGATATCAATGTTTTTGAAGAAATCTTTTATCATTTTGGTTATGGGTGGATAGTAAGTGAAAACACTTGTTTTTCTGGTGGATTCGTCTTGAAGTGTGTTGTTCGTGGTTATGTTGTTGTCATGAATTTGTTTTTAAATGAATTTTTGGGGATAGTTATTTTTAGTGAGATCGTTGATTGATTTGTGGAGTTTTCAGAGTGCAAAGTTGGTTGATTCTATTAATTTGGTTTTTGATGAAGTTTGTCTTTATATGTGTGGGTTGACTAGAGTGATAATTGAGCAAAATTGAGCCTCTAGTAGGTTTTTTGTAAATGTCGTAGGTGATTTTTTGATTTTGTATTTTGATTTCGAGGTCGAGAAATTGAATATTTTGGTTTGAGTGAATGGAAGTGAATTGGAGATTAGTGTCCCATGTGTTGATGTATTTAGTGAAAGTCTTGATGAGGATGGGTTTGTCTGAAACAAGTAATTGCCAAAACAAGTGATTGCCCACCTCAAAGATCTCCAACAAAGACAACACATCACACTTTGCACGCTTGACATCGTTCAAATGTACAACAACATCTGTTTAGAGGGGTTCCAGGGGGTAGGGGTCAGTCTGTGTGTTCTGGTTGATATAACTTTCCAATTTGAGCACTGCTCATGCATAATGCTATCCTTCATTACACATAGCAAAATGCTTATTTAAACGACGCACAGTGGGGTATTTGAAACAAATTGTTGGCCAAAATTATTTTATCATCTTTATGCATTCATTACAACCTACAATATATATGATAGATTTTAATTTTTTTTGTAACCATATTTTTTTGGAGCTGGGAGAGGGTACCTTGTTGAGTACCTTTATTCTCAGCATTAAATGCAATACCAAGCATATAGGTAAATCAAGGCAAAGCCGTGTCGGCCTTTTGGCTGTCGGTCTTATGTCCAGTAGCAGACTAGGTCTTAAAACTGACCCGAGCATTCTATTCACCTATTAGGAGGACCCTTCTTCATTAATTTTTTATCCGGCCCATGGCCCAACAGCCCGCTGGGCATTGCCCGAATGCCCAGTCCACTCTGCTTATGTCCGTGTCTGCCTTTTGTCTGTCGACTTTATGTCATCATCGGCCTTTTGTCCATGTCGGCTTTGTGGCCTTGTCAGCCTTGTGGCCTTGTTGGCCTTGTGGCCATCGGCCTTTTGTCCTAGACCCCCAAAAAACATTTCTGGCTATAGGCCTGCACTTCACTATCTTAAACAATACAGTATGTTAATGTTCAGCTAAACCACAAGCAAACATTGTTGGAACTTTGGGTCAGTGATTGGCATGGCATGTTATAGGAGAGTTGTTTAAGAAGTCGTGAGCCATAAGTTTCTATGATTTATTAAAATAGGCGTACCAACGTTTGGACCGTCCTGTATTTCTGACTATGTGTGTTAAACATATTACTTTTCTGAAGCAGCATCTCCAAGACTTAAAGTCACCACTGAACCTAACTATGAAGAAGTTATCGCAAAGGAATGAACCTTACGTAATTTTAAAGTATAACTCTTGACATGTAATTCCCGACAATAAAATTCTGGAAAAATGGAACGTAATGTGGTCTTCCGTCAGGCCAATGTGCCTTGTCATACTGCACGCAAGTCCTTGCGAAACATCTATGAATGCGTCTTTGAACTGTTACCCTATACCCTGACCAAGCCTACTCATTGGATTTAGCATCGTCATACTTTCACCTGTTTTCAACATTTAAACGTCATCAACAGGACAGTGTTTTTCAGCTTTTTGACATGACAATGTCATATGAACGCTGTTTGTGAATAGTTTGATGACCATGACTAATCGTTTTTTCGCCAAGGATTCACAAAACTGGAGCACCGTTGAGAAAAGTGCATTACACTCCAAGGGGACTATGTAGAAAGGTGTTAAAGTGACCTGGCACAACTCCTTCACACATAAACCCACTACTTCACAAACAATCCTAGTATGTAAATAAACTCAGATATTCTTGTTCTGATTATCATATTTCATATGCACTGAAATATGCATTTGCATGTTGTGCAAGTACAAATAGACAGTTTAAAACAAGTTTGATAAGTTTTGTATTGTCAGTTTACTGTAAACATTTACTGTAAATAAAATCTTATAATTCACTTTAAATAAGAAAGAGTTATTATACCGGCATGATAACTTCATGTTTTCATACTTCTTAAATACACACGCATTATAGCATTTGTAATACTCATTTTCACTGATGCATGGATTCACTGGTGTATTCAACCGATCAAACTGAAATCAAACAATTGTAAATCTCAGTTTTAACCATAGCCTGTATCATATTTATATTCTTCTCATAAATTCAATACAGTATGTTCTTGTCTTGGTACAACCTTAGTGATTCTTAGAGCAAAACCCGTCTGACAGCCCATCTTGACAATGAGAACAAATACATCATTTGCTGGTTCTGTTGGTTGATGAATGCTAACCTACAAAATAATCCCATCTTAACTTTAACTTGCATGTGATTATATTATTTTTAATTACCCTGTACTGTTGAAATGATATTACAAGCATCGGGGCTGTACGTTCTGCATTAGGATGCACTTTAAACTTCATCATCATTCCTGAAAATGATCTGAAAAACTTGATAGGTTTTTCTGCAGTAAGAAAAAAATATTTAGATTACTGGCGAATTTAAGAGAGGGGCACACACATGTTTTTTCGTAAAAAAAAAACAGAAAAAAGACAAAACAAATTGCCAAAAACGACTAATTTGTGCATAATTTGAGGTTTAATTTAAACACTTATTTGGAGATTGATTTGCCAAGAAAAAGATGTGATTTTTAGAAATATTCGTCACGACATTTCTAGTGACCTCCCCCCCCCCAGAAGTCGGTTCAAATCCGCCACTGATTTAGATTCTATTTAACATGTTCAAGCAACAAGTACTGTCAATTTTATTTTAACTGTCTTGTTCCAAAGTAAAAGTTTGCTTTTAAACATAGTGACACTTCTCAAAGCTCTCAACAACTTTGTTGAATCAAAAACTGCATACTTGAATGAAATGTCATGCAATCTGCATATGGTCTTGTAACGTGAAGTTGACCAGGGATTCCAAGAGTCCGGTGAAACTAAAATAAGAATTAGAAAAAAGTGAACTTAACTTTAAAAACTAACAAGATTGCTTATTTAACAAATCAAAAAACCCAACTGTGCATAAACTAAGACATATAGCGTCCACCATATTGCCATATTGATTTTTAATATAACCATATAATCAGTGACACTTGATCGACTAAGACAAATCCATAAACACTCCAATCATCAAATTCGAGTCGTTTAGCCCATAGGAGGGTTTAAAGAACAATTTATATATGGCATGTAGCAACCGCCATATTGTTTTTTGGATGGCATGTAGCCAGTGTAACTCAAGAGACAAATCCATAAACAATTCATTCATCAAAATTCATCGAGCCGTTTAGCCTCTAGGAGTCTACAAAAAAAATGGATATATGACATGCAGTGTCTGCAATAATGATATGTAGCGTCCGCCATATTGCTTTTTCATTGACAAAATATAGCCAGTGTCACTCGAGAGACTAAGACGAATTCATAGACACCTAATTCTTCTTTCCTTAACCCTTTGGTGAAGGAAATTAAATAGCTGGTGATTTGGTTGACAGTTCTTTATCATGGTCTAGACATATTTTAGTGTAAAAACAAAAATTTCTAAAGTTATAGCTCAATGCTATCGTATTTCCACAATGTACTCTTTAATATCTATTATGCTCTCATATATTCTCATCTTACATATGGGGTGGTAGTTTTGGGCGGCGCTGTCGTTTGTTATCTTAAGATCTTATTGTCTATGCAAAACTATTTTTTAAGAATAGTTCTTGGGCTTAAAAGAAGAGGTAATGTGGCTAATGAATTTTTACAATTAATATTTTTGATGGTTACAAAATACCTAAGTTTCATGCTCTATCATATATTCATTCTTATGTCTTATTATAAAGGGTTGTTGCTGCCTAAGACAAGTGATCATCTTAATAGCATAACTCGACTCCCCATCTCCATCCCTGCTTTACTGGTTGCATTTATCCTCGTTGTAGCACAAGTTATGTTCAGGTCAGTGTGGCCATGAGAGAGATTAGACTCGTCTAGAATCTAATTAGCCAAAGTGATCGGGATAAAATCCTCTGGGATTTAAGACCTTTATTAAGGGGAAATTTCTATCTGATGAGATGTGTCTTTCTTAAGTAGAATGTGCAACCCTCTGACTCTTAAACAAATTTTTTATATTTTATTTGATTCATTTTGTTAGTTGCTATGTATGCCAACCTATCAGGTTGCTTATTTTTTTTGTAACTTACTTTATTTATGTGTTGAGTGAGAAAATTGGTTTTTGTATATACATATTAGAAGTTATCACTACAAGCTTTATGGGCTTTTATGGTGTTTTTGTTTATTTTTTTTAAAATTTTTTTCTCAAGTTCCAATAATAAAATACAATACAATTCAAAATCCATCAAGTCGTTTAGCCTATGGAAGGGTGAGGGTACAAAGAATAATTGATATATGACATGTAACATTCGCCATATTGAGTTTTCGTTGACGAAATATAGTCAATGTCACTCAAGAGACTAAGACGAATCCATAGACACTTCATCCATCAAAATCCATCAAGCTGTTTATTTAGCCCGTAAGAAGTGAGAAACCAACAATGGATGCATACACACATATATACACACACACACACACATACATACATACATACATACCACACACGCACGCACGCACGCACGTGCGCACACACACACACGCACGCGCACGCGCACGCGCACGCACACGCACACGCACACGCACACGCACGCGCACGCGCACGCGCACGCACACGCACACGCACACACGCACACATACATACATACAACCGAAAAACATAACCCTCCTTCTTCTCAGTCGGGTAAAAAGCTTATATTCCACAATACAGTATATATTTACACAAAACACCATTGCAAAAAAATTAACCAAAAATATTGGTATTGTAAAAAATTGCTTAAGGTATATTGTATAAAAGTAGCTGGGGGAGGGGGTCGAAGTGAATGATATTGTTTCACTACTGTTAGTGAAATAATATCAATACCATTCAGTTTCAACGTCGAACTCAGTTGATGGAATTTGGGAAAACTTTTGCTCCATGTTTTCTGCAAAGATCTTAGCTACAATTTCATCTTGCAGCTTTTCCCACTGAATCCTGAAGGTCTTACAAACCTGTAGGTAAGAATTACTACTCGGGGGATTTGCAGCCTGCCATCAATAAGGTGGTGATCAGTTGACAGCTCGGCTCCTTTCTTCACATGAACATCCATCACATGGATGCTAATGCAATAAAAAAATCGATCTGCGCTCTTTGACCCCAAGACACACGTTCCCATGTGTACTTGTTTATGTCCCGGTGCAGTGGCAGAGGAACGTGTTCATGATGAAGAAGCCACTCAGGACGCAAAAGTCCAAAAGCAGTCTACCATTCATGTTGAGTGAAGTGTCATCATTCCTCCCAATCATGCTCCTCCAGGTCCAGTCGCCGACCCCATGTGACCCCAAGTCTCCGAGAAGCGTTATAGAATCAGTGGGGGCACTGATTCCAATGCCAGATTCACTTCATCCACAAAGGAGAATACTCCGGCTTGTTGTTTGGTGCGTAGACCTGGACTAATATGATACTGTAGAAAATATTTTATTTACAGTTTGTACATAGAGCAATAAAAAAATCACCATTTTTTTACTGTACAATTTAACAGTTGTGCAGCATTAGCAGAATCTTTATCTGGCCATTCTGATATCCTATGTAAAGTCAAAACAGTACCATCATGCAATTCAAGAAAAACTGCCACAGAATTATATCGTTGAACCCACATAGTTGCACATAGTTTTAATTTTTCGTGGCTAGAATCAATTTTTGCTTCTTCTGAACATTGTTTCAGGGCATGGAAACAGTCATAGAAATTTTCAATTGTACTCAAACAATTCCTAATTGAGTGAACTTCACAAAAATTTATGCAGCTAAATTTAAGGAATGCGCAGCACAATAAACATACACTGCTTGCAGAAACAAAAACTGGACTGTATGCAGTTAAATTTGCCACTCATTGCAGATGCTCCATTGTATCCTTGATTGGGTAATTTACCAAAATCTAATCAAACTGTAATTATTGAGTTTATCAATAATTGCAGTTGCAATTATTTTCCCTGAAACATCTTCAAAAAGAAGGAGGAGCACAAACTGCAAAAAAAGCTCCTCCACATTTGATATCATAGAATCAATGAAACGATATTACTTGTCCCTGGTTAGCTCTTACATGGTGCGTCTTCCATCACATACTGTATATGCCAAAATTAGCAGTTCCTCATGGGTTCAGTCTTGTACCCATTTGTAGTGGATCTGCTAGCCTGTATCACTAATCCAGGATTCTCATATGTGCTGATGATACCAAAATATTTCACAAAATCAGTAATAAAAAAGACTGAACTCCTGCAAGTAGATATTAACAACCTTGGTGTCAATAGAACAAACTCACGCTCAGTGCCAGTAAAATGCACATTGTCCAATGCACGAAAACCAACCCAATCACTTTCACTCCTGCTATAAGGTCAATGGTTCACCTTTGAACAGAGTTCTATCAGAGATCTAGAATTCTAACTTGACGAATGATATTCAATAAACACATTATCCTGCACCCATCTCAATGTTTACAGAGCTCTTGGAATTATTCTCAGGAGTGTCATTGTGCTCACCAAGCTTGTTACCTTTGTGCATTGGTTCCGGTCACTCATGCACCATATTCTCATGTTTGTTTCTGTTGCATGGAACAGAACTGAACACAGAACAGAACACTCGGCAATAACACTGGAAAGTACCCAATCAACCTTTGTGCATTTTATGAACAAAGAAAATTGGAATTTTCTAATTTCCCCATCTCAACGTCACTTGTTCCCATGAAAAGAAGCAACAACGTGAATAAAAAAAAAAGCAAAAACAACAAGAGTACTTCATTTAACAAATATTTACCGATGCCTCCCTGTAAAGTAAACAACCTATATTTGTAACCTACTACTGTATAACAATTTCCATTCTCTGTTAGTCTGTCCCATAGAAATCGGAAAAATAGCAGAGAAAAAACTTTCATTATTAAGCTTAGAGGGATGCAATACAAACCTGTAAAGGAAAGACCCAGAAGAATACGTCTCTTAATAATAGCATATAACATATTGTGTATACTGTGTATTCACATATCTCATTGAAATGTAGATTATAAAAGTATAAATGCCAGCTTTAATGCCCGATTCTACAGTAGTCTCTGACTGTTCAGTATCAAATAAAATTGAAATTGAAAATCATAGCATAATTTGCCAAGAATTGTCCAAGGATTGTCCGGTATCTGCTTTCATGCAAATACGCAGTCAGGATTAGGAAGTGTTAGCTAATACTATGAGAAAATGGCAATAATACGACGTAAAAAAGTGTGTCTGTAGATGCCTGCACTACACAACTAGCCAGCAACAATCACTCAATTTCAACGAACGAACATCATCTTAAATTAAATGATTTCTAAAATAATCTTGCACAGGTTATCAACATAAGTGAATGAAACAAAAAAGACAAACTTGATTACCTCGTAAATGATTGCATCCTGTAAAACATCTGCAAGGTCACTGAATTTCCACAAATCAGCTATTGTTCCAATAGTTTGCAGATCACTATTATCAACAATCATACTCATGATGGCTCGTACCATATTCAGAGAAGGAAATCCAGTAATTTTGGACTCATGCTTGTCATATATATCGATCAATTTTGATGTTTGTGAATTACAGATGGTCATGGAGGGTAAGTATATGCTGAAGTTGCTTGGAAAGTCAACGTTGGTGATTGTCGGATAAGTAAAGAAGAAAGCAATCCGTTCACCAGTTTGGTAAAAGCAGATTGCAAAACAGCATAACATAATTATCGACCAAACTGCACGCAGTGGCATCATCCATTCGTTTCCAGCAACATATTTCAACCCAGGAATGATTTGATCTTTGGGTTTCAAAATTTGTGAAGTTTTCAAATAATCAAAAACTTGATTTTTTAGTCTCTTTTCTAATGTTCTAGGCTGAACATTAGTACCAGTGTTGAAGATATATGACCGAACCATTTTCTTAATAACCGAGTTTGCTATCAACTTTTGTATTACAATACAGTATATGTTGTCTCGTCCTTTCACGTGTTTTGAATGAGTGTTTTCCGTGTAGTTACTTTTATTTATATAAATGTAACTTGCTCCTCTTGCTTACTAACCTCCCACTCCATTGAAAATCTTTTTAATATCTATTAAGTCTGAGTCATTATTCCAATGTTAAAAATCATAATTCTTAATAGAATTTTTTAGTAACCAGTAAATTGAAATATGATTTTCCATTATGTTATCATATCATCTAATTTTTATGACATATTCAAAGCAATTTGGTCGACTATGTATTTTAACTGACTACATACTGTAGTCAGAGTGACACAGTAAATAACAGTGACAGTTATTGTTTTTTGAATAGTTCATGCCTGAAATTAATTTTTGGATTTAAATTTTATTAAATATTTCATAAAAATAATGAAAAAAAACTAGTAAAACTATTATGAATGCAGAGAGCTTAGAAACTAGTTTAACATATTAATAGAATCAATGTTGCAGTCATACTTTTTAATAGAATTTTTTAGTAGGCAACAAACGGGAATATGATTTTTTTATGTTACCATATAATATCTAATTTTCATGACATAACATTCAAAACAATTTGGTATATGTTCCATTTAAGCTGATATTAATAGAGTAATAATATTACAAGTATAACAAACTTCGACGGTACACGGTAGTCAATAAAAATGTAGGAATGTAGAGCAGTGTCCTCACTAGATGCCAGATGCCGACCACACCGGGCAACAACAAAAAGTTCATAAAATGTTTATGCCGTGTTTCATAAGTAGTTGATTATTTTTCATAAAAATATTTCTGTTCTCAGCTACAACCACAGAACCTTTTTTCGTAAGCCCAGCTTAAATGTAGGCCTACTGTAGTGTCAATATCAATAAAAGACAATTCATCATCCTGTACAATCTCAATTTGTCCCCTTGCGATACATCTTCTGGCCATTGAAGAAGTTATCACTGAGAGGAAAACGAAGATGTCAAGGTAGCCAGGATACAGTTCTTCAAGCAGCAGCCTTCTGTGAGCGATTTGATGGCCAAGAGATGGGGCCGTTGTCTCAACTCATCAAATATGTAGATTACAATATGATTGCCGAGTAACATTGCTTTGCCACTTATTTATTAAACTAGTATACAGCTCGTCAAAATGCCGGAAAAGATTTTATTTCGTTATTTTTGTTTTATATCGTTTTAACTCATGTTGCTCCGCAACAGGTAACTCACAATTTGAGGTAGTGGTTCTGAGACAAGCAAAAAAAAGTTGTGGTTCTTTTAGCTTGGTCACCCTCTTACTGCCACCCAAGAAAGTGATGCTTATCTTTCACACATGTGGAAAAAAGGAGACCTGGCCACTCCCCTTTCCTGACCCCTTTCTATTAGCTGGGAAGGGGACTGACCGGTCAGGTTCAGGTCAAGTCAATCAAGGTTCCCATCAGTGAGGGACTCGCCCTGAAGCGAAAGGGAAAAAGCCATTCTTCTATGCACTCACACAAATGAACTGCACAAACTAAGACAAATATAATAAGTATAGATAAATGCCCCTTATACAGGGTGTTCCATCCAAGGCTTACAATTTTATACTTGACAAACTAATATGAGTTTGTTATAATAACAACTTAAGAGGGGTCTTTCGAATGGTGCTATTATCATTGACCTTGACATTAATTTTTAAAAAATAACGTTGTTAAATTATAAACAATGCATCGTAGGCATCAAGTCATATTTAGAAAGTTGTAGGGAATGACTCATCTAGTCAGAATCGACTGTCGTTTCATTTAGTTCCAACAATCCAATTGATAAAAAAAATCATCCAAAAATAGCGATTACAACACACCATGTTAATGCAGCAGCTTCACTGCATACAAATCTTGCTATGCAGTGAAGCTGATGCATGAGATGGTATGTTGTAATCGCTAATATTGGATAATTTTTTCAGTTGAATTGTTGGATACAAATGAAACGACAGTAGATTCTGACTATATGAGTCATTCCCTACATCTTTCTAAAAATGAATTGATACCTATTTAAAATATAACAATGCTTTTTTTCCAGAGTCAATGAAAATAGCATCATTCGAAAGACCTAAGATGCTATTACAATATCCAAAACTACATTTTATTAGCTTTTTTAATATAAAATTGGTACGCCTTGGCTACGACACCCTGTATATTAAACATTGTCATGATTCTGGATCATTATTCCAATGTTAAAATGATACTTTTTAATTGAATTTTTCAGTAGGGAGTAAATTGGAATATGGTTTTCTGTTTATGTTATCATGTTATCTAATTTTCATGACACATTCAAAGCAATTTAGTTGGGTATCCATATATAAGTATATTTTAACTAACTACATAACAGTAACAGTTTGTTGCTTTATGAATAGTTCATGAATTCCATTATTCCTTAAATCTATTTTAATTTTTCATGAAGATAATAAAAAATGTTTTAATAAAAAATTTATTATGAATACAAAAATGGCGTCTTTAACCCTGTTGTGAGACTTTTTTTAAATGCGTCATGCCTGCTTATTATTGTCGTGTCGGTCCAGACTTTTGAGTTTGTTTGTCCTGCGTTGACCCAGGTTTCATCCAAATAGTAGATGGTATGATTACTTTCCCTGTGCTTCTTAAGTTCTCGCAGATATCGCCGTCTCCACAAAACGATGTCATCACGTTCAATAAGCAGGCTGTTTTGCTGACGCTTATGAAAAACAAAGGCTAAATTCAGCATAATCCGCCGCATTGTTGCCAAGCTGAAATTTGGCAAATTGTCGTCGTTGTTCACTTCCCGTTGTATCTTCTCAACAGTTGGTGTCTCGTTCAGCCGATAAAAATTGTGAATTTTTCTCCTAATTGCTGAAAGAGTGAATTTGTCGTATTTTTCCATACGAGTTTGCCCGGTTCTTTTATTATGGTGTTTTCTGGTCGGTGTGGACAAACTATTTGTTGTGTTGTATACTTTCCTCATGGAAAAAATGGCCTTTTCAGAAACTCCGCACAATAGTCCAGTTTCCTTGACGATTTCAACAATCGATCTTGTACCATCACGTTGGCGAAGCTGGCTGTACACATTCATTACAGTTTGCTTTTGAGAACTTCTCAATGGTTTTCCCTGTCGATGCCTTTTGTAAAAAGACTCTGGGATTGTCATCACTGGTGTGGTTGAGATAGATGAGCCATCATAAAAATAAAAGAAACTCTTGACTTGAATACACGAGTTTTTGACTTGAAAACAAGAACCAACTTCAATTTCAGAGCGAATGCTGCGTGTGTGCATGAAATGGATGAGGGACACAAGGTGGATTTGGAAGCATATAATGTAATTGATA